>CAMOHE010051911.1:0-27872 GCA_946598075.1 Artocarpus hirsutus
GTTGTCACCTACAAAAGTAAGGTTGAGTAAGCTCATTTGAAGTAAGTACATTCTCACCTGCAACATGATGAATTTATGAAATCTATATTCATGATGGTTTTATAATGATTTCTCATGATGATTTTTACATGAAGCATTATGATGAGTTTTTAAGGTATGAAAGTTTATGCATGTTTTGATGATAACGTTTTTCAAAGCATGAAAGTATAAGTATGTATATATGTATCACCTAAATAAGTGTTGCACACCCAATGTTATGATATGTTTATGTTTATGATGTCATGTTTGGTTTGGGCTTTGCAACCCCTCTCCTCTTATGACAACGCGTCTATGATATGATGTTATGGTGCAACACTTAGGCCCTTAAGATAAAATGAATAATGTTTTAATATGGATGATGCAATGAAAGATATGTTCCTATGAAAATGTGCCTAGTGCACTATTATGATGATGATAATGATGAAGTTGATGAGGTTCATGAAATGTTTTTAAGTTGTGAGAATTACAATGTACTTACTAAGCATTAGCTTATTCAAGTTTTTCATCATGTTGCAGACAAGGGTAAGAAAGTTATGGAGTAGGCAGAGGACACTGACAGGCGTGTGAGCTAAGGAAGATGATTTGCAAATGGAAGAACGCTAAGGAAAGAGACTTTAATGGAATAATCTATGATTTTCAATTTTGAGTATGTTTATTATTTTTGAATATTAAGGATATGTTTTAAAATTTTGAGAATGTTTGTTGATAAACTTTTATTATTATTTTATAAATTTTCTTCCACCTTTAAAAAAAATTTTAAAACTTGTTTTTTTTAAAAGAATTTTTTTTTAAGGATCGGCCTGCCGACCATGCTGGTCGGACTACCGAATAATTTTGATCGGCCTGCCGGTTGCCAAGTATCAGCCTGCCGATCATGTTGATTTTAAAACCCTATTTTGCAAAGCCTCGGACGGCCTGCCGATGGGTGACCTTCGGCCTGCCGGTCTAGTTCGGCCTGCCGAAATCCAAAGTTCGGCCTGCCGGCCAAGCTGTGTTCAAAGAATCTTATTTTTATTTTTCAAAGGTTAATTTAATTTTTATGATATTAGCAAACTAGTTATACAATGTCTATGGAAAAGCAAATTGTTATAATTAACTAATTATAACTTCTTGAGAATTGTATAAAAAAAAATGTATGTAAGGATCCTGGGAATGGTTTTCCAAACTATGATTTCAAATGCATGTTGTTAATTATAATAGTTTGCCTCAATTAATGTTTTAAAGAATGAATGTCACGACATCTGTGACGTCCGAAAAAGGGGGCGTTACATTTGGTGCCCAATTTCTTTCTAGCTGATTAAACCTCATCAAAACACCACTGAAATATATGGCACAAAATGTCAAAGCTTCATTCACAATATATCCTTGAACAATAGATCCTTTAGCTCATGCCTAATTCTTAATGAATTGCTTAGGCATTCCAATGTAACGCTCGAACAGATATATCCATCTCATAAGAATAGGCCCCCCAAGCATGGCTTCTTCTAGGAGGTGCAAGATCAAGTGAACCATTATTTCAAAAAAAGCGGTGCGGGGGAACGGGTGCTGGAGGGGGGTAGTCTTTGGCTTGCACAATATCATAACAATATTTTCTTGTGCCTTCTCCAAATCTATGGTGTTTAATATCTTTGCATATGACTTGGAAGAAATTACACAATCCGGTAATCGTTTCAACGATTTCCCTTTTCAAGAAAGGGTGAAACAACAACCGTTGCATTATCACATGACAATCATGAGATTTAAGCCCAGTTAACTTCGTACTTGAGTTAATAACATTTCTTCTCAAATTGGAGGCAAACCTGTTCATAAACTTTATTAATTTAATAAAATCACAAAACATTTTTCTATCATCGGACTCTAAAGTGTAGCTTGCATGTGATTTCAGTCACCAATTACCCTCTTTGTATAAATTCAACTCACATCCTACACCCACATCCACTAGATATTTTTGTGCTTTCTTTGTATCATTTGTCTTTCCTTCTATGTTCAAAAAGGTCCCTACAAAACTGTCACATATATTCTTCTTGGTGTGCATAACCAAATTGTGTTGTAGCAACCTTGATGACCAGTATAGTAACTCCTAACACTAATTTTTACTTAATAAATGTTAGCTATTATTAATTTCAATTAACATTATTAATTGCAATTGTTTAATTCATTACTATTGATTATCAATTTCTAAGTATTATTATTTTATCAATGTTTATATAAATTATATCATTAGTAATTAACCACTTAACTAATTACTAATATTATTTAATTATTTTCTTATTAATCAATAAAATTTTAATGTCAAATTATTATTATTAATTATTAACTTTTAATTATAATAATTATAACCACATATTCAAAACAATTAAACAATTTTAGAATTTCAAAATTTCACATTTTCACACTTTCACATATTCAATAATTTCACATATTCACAATTTCACAATTAAACAATATCACAATTTCACATCTTCACATATTCACAATTTCACAATTTTAATTACATATATTCACAATTTTACAATTTCAACCACAAATAAACAATATCACAATTTCACATCTTCACATATTCCCAATTTCACAATTTCAATTATATAATTTGACATTTTCACATATTCCTACACAATTTCACATATTCACATAATTTCACATATTACACAAATTCACATATTCTATTACACAATTTCACATACTCACCTAATTTTACATATTACACAAATTCACATATTCACATAACACTTTAAACAATTTCACAAAATATAAAAATTAAATTAACATACCAAAAAATTTAACAAAACAAAATTAAAAAAAGTTACATTTACACACCACAAAAACAAAGTATGTGTAGAATGAGGATGCAGCGAATGGGTCTTGGAGGCAAGGAAGGCTACGGCTCCGGCGGTGGTAGAGGTCAAAAAATAGAGAAAAAAATTAGGGGGAGAGAAAAGAGAGGGACAAAAAAGGAGAAAGGGGCTATGGCAGGGCCAGGCTGAAGAGAATAGATGGTGGCATGGAACTACTAAAAAAAGACAAAAAAGAGAGAGGTGAAGGGGAGAAAACGGGGGCCTGGGGTGCGGGGTTGGGAATGGGGAAGGGCTGGGGCTGTGTGGTGGCGGGGAAGGTCGAAGGGGGCAAAGAAAGTTAGAGAGTAAATAAACTAGAGAATGGGGAAGAGGATGGCCTCTGTTATGTTATAATTGAGACTTTTTAGTTACAACAAACAAGTGAAAAAGTTGTTGCTAAAACTCACCAAACAACGTTATTTAATTAAACCTAATAAAATAGATTGTTGGCAAGGAAATGACTTTTAGCAATGACAAATTTTGTTGCTAAAGGCCCTAAAAAAATCTAAAAACCGGCTATTAAACTGCCCAAAAATTTAATGAAAATTGAATTTGGAACCTTGTCTCTCTAAAAGGTGCAGCTGTCATAGTTGACTGAGAGACTTTCAGTGACGACATGTCATTGTTTAAAGCCATGTTCCTCTGACACATTTCTAGACAAATATTTTGGTTTTACATGCTAAACTTTTCGCGATGGCATGTCATAGCTAAAAGTCCTTCTTATGGAGCATACTGCACTTAGGTGTGCGTCATAAATTTTTAGATTTTTTAGCTACGACCTAACGTCCCTAAAAGTGGGTACCCCCTAGAAAAAGGAAAATTTCTATTGGGATTGTAGGAAGGCCTTTAACAATGACAACAGGTTGCTAAAGGGTGATTGATTTGTCTTTGCTAAAACTATAGCCGCTAAAGGATTTAATTGTTGTAGTGTTTCGAAGGTATTATTTGGACATTGGAAAATATAATGAGGCCTTGATAATATGGATACATATCTTAACCGGATCATATTCCTTCTGCATGTGATATTGTAATACCCGGAAGTTAATTAAGTGTAATTAGAGATTAAATGGTGGATTAGTGTGCCATAATGATTATTTTAAACTCAACTAGATCATTTTGTGAAATTTCTAAATTAATGTTATTTTGATTCTTTTAATGATTTTTAATTATTCTTAATTATTCTTAAGTGTTATTTTAAATTTTAAAACAAAACAATTTATCAAATGACCAACACGTCCCTTTTGAAAAACTACGTGCCGTACACATGGTTTTCCTTCATTGGTTTTGTCTCTCCTTTCTCTATTTATTTCACTCTCTTTCTCTCACTCACCTGTGCTCTCTCTCTCTCTTATTTCCTCTCTCGGTTTCTCTCTTTTCCTCTCATTCTCTCTCTAAAATTATGAATCAAAATTCGATTTCAAGCTCCGGGATTGTGGATTGAAGGCTCAAGAACGCGATTTAGGAACCACAAACTCGATTCAAGCTTCGATTTAAGGTTAGTTTTCAAAATTTCTAAACTTTTTCAATTTTTTAAATTTTCTTGCATTTTGAAATCTAAGCAATTTTGAGCTTAGAAAAGCTTTAATCTAGCTCAGAGTAACTTAGAATAACTAGAATTGAAACTTTGTTTGAACAAAAATGAATTGAAATCAAGATTTTTTATTTTTCCTCTATTTTCTTTATTTTTGAATTTTTGAGAAAATCTTGTTTAAAACTTGATTTGATTCATTAAAAAGTGTTCTACTATGATTTTCTATTATTTATGATGATTTCCCATGCCTGACAACTGAGAAAACAGGTTGAAATTGAGAATTTGGATTCAGAAAGCCGAGACCCGTGCGTGAAAATTTATAGAATTTCCCAAATCGACAGGCCAAACTTTGTGTTCGGCAGGCCGGATTCAAAGGATCGGTAGGCCGGATTCATCCGACTGGCAGGCCGAACCTGGGAAACTTTGGCCGACTAGACTTGGACCTCCGGCAGGCCAAACTATGCAGTTCGACGGGCCGAACTAGGGGGACCGGTAGGCCGATCGAATCTAAACCCAATTTTGTGATTTTCACCCGTTTTCACTGTTTTGAACCCTTATTGAAATTCCAACTTTATGAAATGATTTTATAAATCTAAATGGAACACTAGGACACCATGAGATGATTTAGTATCATAGGATACCTTGGGTTAGATACTAATGAACTAAGTTACTATGAGTTTAGGAATTGTGCGTGGATCCACGAAGCTAACGTATAGCGGACCGAGATTACGGTGTGGGACACCGACATAGAAATCGAGGTAGGACTTCTACTCCTTTTCTTTGGTAGCCCTATTTTAAAATAATTTAAGCAAAAAAATGGATTTTTATTAAATGTTTTCAATGACTGATTGGAAAATTATTTTGTTTGAATATATTTACAAATGGCTGATTGAGAAATGCTCATAATGAACCTCATAATAAATGTTAATGATTATATTTGGTAAGTAGAGGTTTTAATTATAAAAAGATATATGGGCATGATGCCATATCAGAGATTGGGTTGTGTAGTGAACGACCTTGGGGCAGGTCCCGAAACCCAGCTGGGCCACTTTGGTGGTGAGTATTTGGTTTGCCCGAGAGAATTAAAAAGGTACTTTTGATAAACTGTTTTTAATAGAATTTTAGTAAATGTAAATACATATTTGATTTATTTAATTATTTATTTATTAAGAAAGTTCTATTAGAATATTTATCTGTTTATTTTAAAATATAGTCCTACTGGGCCTTTCGCTCACGTTTTTATTGTTTTAAAATCTTACCCCTAGGTGGATATCAGCTTAGGATTGGAGAAGAGTCCGCTGACTGGACTTACGACCAATAGAAGATTTGGAAAGGTTAAAATACAATTCAAGGCATGTAAGATCTTAACTTATTCTTTTATTTTGGACTGTGGTTGTATGATAATATTGTCAATACTACATGTGAGTGCACAATATGTGGGCTAGTGGGACCCATACTCGTTCCACTTCGTATTTAAATATTTTTAATGTTGTTTTTATTTGCTTAATTATTATGATGGTTTATTTTATTTCCTTAAATTATTCTATTTGAACAAATTTTAAAAAAATTATCTCATTTTTATTTATTAATTTAATTCTAAAACCCTGTTTTTAACTAAATCTTTATTTAATTAACTTAACTAACCCACCACGTTACCTCTCGTACTCTGGGGCATGACAGAATGGTATCAGAGCTCAAGGTTATGAACCTTGGGAATTATGCACACATAAGTACGACAATGGAATACCACTGACAGTCCAAATTTTGTTTTCAAAAGTGAGAGAATGGCACCTAGACGTTGCTCGACAACGGATGCTAAGTTTGGAAATGATGAGGGCATGATGAGGGCTATGTTTGTAGCATTTTGACAGATGGCAGCTAGGGCAAGACCTAATGATTCCGAGGCTAGTCGTTGGCATACGTACTTTAAGGAGTTTTGACGTGCGTCAGTACCGACCTTTGACGGAACTGGGGACCCGCAGGTGGTAGAATACTGGTTAGACTCGATCGTGAAGCACTTGGATATGCTTGGTGTGCCAGTGGAGTATCGCATGGAATTCACAGCATATAAGTTTGAAGGTGGTGCTAATACTTAGTGGAAGCAAGCAAAGCGTCTAGAAAACAATGGCAATATTGATTGGGATAGATTCGAGGAGCTATTCTATGATAGGTATTTTTCGCAGGGATACAGGGACCAAAAGGCTGTAGAATTCTATAGGTTGCAACAGGACGACATGTCAGTTCAGGAATATGAGCCGAAGTTTAATGAATTGGTACGATCATGGTTTCTCAATCCTTAGCACACGTGTTATTTGATACTGGTGCCACTCATTCTCTCATTTCGAGCTCTTCTGTACATGCCTTGGGATTAGAAATAGAAGAATTTGATGAACCCTTAGTTATAGCTTTACCCTTGGGGCGGGTGTATGTGAATAGTATTTGTAAAGCTTGTAAAATAAAGATCGGGGATGAGATTTGAAAAGTGATTTGATTGTAATCCCCATGAGAACCTATGATGTAATCCTAGGGATGGACTGGTTGTCCAGAAACAGTGCAGTAGTGGACTGCCAATTTAGGAAAGTGACCCTAGTGTCTGATAGTGGGACGGTAATCACCTACTAGGGTGGTGGTGATCGGTTAATGAGTGAGTGTTGTGTTAGGACATGTCTTGGAGGGCGGAAGAATGCAGTTTGTCATGCTATCTTCATGGATTTGGAAGAAGAGCCCAGTGTTTTGAGAAGACGTGCAGTAATTCCAGTGGTAGATGAATTTGAAGATATCTTCCCCAATGAGCTACCAAGATTACCACCGCATCGGGAGATTGAGTTTAGTATTGAATTATTCCCGAGAGCAGCACCTATTTCTATAGCACCTTACCGGATGGTGTCGGCAGAGATGAAAGAACTCAGGAAGTAACTTCAGGAGCTTGCTGACAAAGGATATATCCATAATAGTACATCACCATAAGGAGCACCGGTCTTGTTTGCTAAGAAGCATGATGGAACTCTCAGGTTGTGCATAGATTATCGATAACTGAATCGAGTCACAGTGAAGAATAAGTATCCATTGCTTAGGATCGATGAGTTGTTTGATCAGTTGGGAGGTTGACGGTACTTCTCAAAGTTAGACTTGAGGTCAGGATATCATCAGCTCGGGATTAAGGAGGAGGACATTCCTAAGACAGCTTTCAGGACCCGATATGGACATTTCAGAGTTCTCGTAATGTCGTTTGGATTGACAAACGCTCCGGCAACTTTCATGGACTTGATGAACAAGATATTCAGGCCTTACTTGGATCA
Organism: Artocarpus hirsutus; assembly: GCA_946598075.1. NCBI lineage: Eukaryota > Viridiplantae > Streptophyta > Magnoliopsida > Rosales > Moraceae > Artocarpus > Artocarpus hirsutus. Next base: position 7,704 of record CAMOHE010051911.1, read on the forward strand.
GTTCGTGATTGTGTTCATCGACGACATTTTGGTTTATTCTAAGACTTGGGAAGAGCATGAGCAGCATCTCAGGATCGTGCTTCAGACTCTGCGAGAACATCAGTTGTATGCTAAGAAGGAAAAGTGCGAGTTCTAGTTGACAGAAGTCAAATTTCTGGGTCATGTTATTTCCAAACAAGGTATCTCAGTGGATCCATCGAAGATTGAAGCCATTGTGGATTGGGAACAACCGAGGAATGTGATAGAGATCCGCAGCTTTTTGGGACTTTTAGGATATTATAGGAAATTCGTGAAGGACTTCTCAAAGATAGCAGCACCGTTGATGAGGTTAATTAGGAAAAATATTAGGTTCGAGTGGAATGAAGAATGCGAGTTCGCTTTTCAAGAATTGAAGGATCGATTGACTTCAGCTCCAGTGTTGATCATTCCTAGCAGTGACGAACCGTACGAAGTTTACACAGATGCATCAGGACGTGGACTTGGATGCGTGTTGATGCAATAGGGACGCATGGTAGCATATGGATCGAGAAAGTTACGACCTCACGAGCGGAATTATCCTACTCATGATTTGGAGCTCGCAGCGGTGATTTATGCATTGAAGATTTAGAGATGTTATCTGTTCAGGGCAACATTTTAGGTTTTCTCCAACCACAAGAGCTTAAAGTATTTGTTCACTCAAAGGGATCTGAACTTGAGGTAGCAGAGATGGATGGAATACATGGAGGATTATGATTTCGCGTTGTAGTATCATCCTGGGAAAGCTGATATTGTCGCGGATGCTCTCAGTCATAAATCTTCAGGAATTCTCGCTTGTTTGGCTATTAGGGATTGGAAAAGGGATGTGACAGTAAGTGAGTTCGGTCTACAGTGTAGCGAGGACTACGATCGTATTTCGGTGTATGATATGGAGATGACCCCAACTCTTGTTCAGATGGTGAAGCAGAACCAGTGGCAAGACCAGCATCTTCAGGGAATCTGGACACGGATTCGGAACGAGGAGCAGTTCGAAGAATGGCGGATACATACAGATGGATCGTTGTACTTCAGAAAGCGTCTAGCGGTTCCAGCTATCGTAGAAGTGAAGAAAGCTGTAATGGACGAAGCTCATAGGTCTTAGTTCGCTATTCATCCAAGGAGTATGAAGATGTATCGTGACTTGAAGAGGCAATACTGGTGGAGAGGCATGAAGAAGGACGTTTGAGAATACATGGCCAAATGCGTGATTTGTCTTCAGGTGAAAGCCGAGCATCAGAAGCCAGCAGGTCAGTTTCAGCCACTTCCTATTCCAGGGTGAAAATGGGAACACGTGATGATGAATTTTCTTACCGGATTGTCGAGGGCAAAGCAATGGCACGATGCGATTTGGGTCATAGTTGATAGGTTAATGAAGTCAGCTCATTTCATCCTGTTTAGATCAACGTGTTCGAGGAGGACTCTCGGGGAGTTGTATATGTAGAACATAGTATGATTGCATGGAGTTTCTTTGTCCATCACGTCAGATAGGGATACCAGATTTAAGGCCAGGTACTAGAGGAGCTTTCAAGAGGCTATGGGCATAGATTTAAACTTCAGCATGGCATTTCATCCTCAGACCGATGGGCAATCGGAGTGAGTTATTCAGATTCTTAAAGACATGTTACGTGCTTGTGCGTTAGACTTCGACGGGAACTAGAAGAAATACTTGCACTTAGTGGAATTTCTGTACAACAACAGTTATCAATCGAGTATCAAAATGGCACCGTTCGAGGCACTGTATGGGCGACCGTGTCGATCGCCAATGTGTTGGGTCGAGCCAGAAGATAGAATTATTCTTGGACCTGATGAGGTTCGTGATAGCAATGAGAAGATCGTCGTGATTCGAGATCGATTGAAAGTAGCTCAGAGTCGACAGAAGAGCTATGCGGATAGAAGACGATGACCTTTGGAATTTGAGGTTGGAGATTTCGTACTCTTGAAGGTATCTCCTCGTAAAGGTATTTCGCGATTCGAAGTAAAAAGAAAACTCGTGCCAAGGTATATTGGACCGTTCGAGATTACTCAATGTGTTGGTGTGGTTGCGTATCGACTCAACCTTCCCTCAGAACTTTCGCATGTTCATGATGTATTTCATGTATCGATGCTACAGAAGTGTCCACCTGAGCTGGATAAGATCATTTCATTTCAGGATGTGTAGATTCAGGAAGACACGACATATGAAGAAGTACCGATTCAGATCATCGATCGTAAAGTAATTAGTTTGCATCGTCATGAGATTTCGTTAGTTAAGGTCGTGTGGCAGCATTACGGGGTTGATGAAGCCACCTGGGAATTAGAGTCGAGTATGCAGGAATTGTATCCGCATTTGTTTTGTTCTTGAAATCGATTTGTAAATTTCGAGGACGAAATTTTCTTTAGGGGTGGAGAGTTGTAACACCCCGAAGTTAATTAAGTGTAATTAAAGTATTAAATGGTGGATTAGTGTGCCATAATGATTATTTTAAACTCAACTAGATCATTTTGTGAAATTTCTAAATTAATGTTATTTTGATTCTTTTAATGATTTTTAATTATTCTTAATTATTCTTAATTATTCTTAAGTGTTATTTTAAATTTTAAAACAAAACAATTGTTCAAATGACCAACACGTCCCTTTTGAAAAACTACGTGCTGTACACATGGTTTTCCTTCACTAGTTTTGTCTCTCTTTTCTTTATTTATTTCACTCTCTTTCTCTCACTAACCCGTGCTCTCTCTCTCTCTCTTCTTTCCTCTCTCGGTTTCTCTCTCTTCCTCTCATTCTCTCTCTAAAATTTTGAATCAAAATTCAATTTCAAGCTTCAGGATTGTGGATTGAAGGCTCGGGAACGCGATTTAGCAACCACAAACTCGATTCAAGCTTCGATTTAAGGTTAGTTTTCAAAATTTCTAAACTTTTTTAATTTTTTAAATTTTCTTGCATTTTGAAATCTAAGCAATTTTGAGCTTAGAAAAGCTTTAATCTAGCTCAGAGTAACTTAGAATAACTAGAATTGAAACTTTGTTTGAACAAAAACGGATTGAAATCAAGATTTTTCATTTTTCCTCTATTTTCTCTATTTTTGGATTTTTGAGAAAATCTTGTTTAAAACTTGATTTAATTCATTAAAAAGTGTTCTACTATGATTTTCTATTGTTTATGATGATTTCCCATGCCTGAGAACTAAGAAAACAGGTTGAAATTGAGAATTTGGATTCGGAAAGCCGAGACCCGTGCGTGGAAATTTCTAGAATTTCCCAGATCGATAGGCCGAACTTTGTGTTCGACAGGCAGGATTCAAAGGATCGGCAAGCCGAATTCATCCGACCGGCAGGCCGAACCTGGGAAACTTCGGCCAACTGGACTTGGACCTCCGGCAGGCCGAATTGTGCAGTTCGACCGGCCGAACCAAGGGGACCAGCAGGCCGACCGAATCTAAACCCAATTTTGTGCTTTTCACCTGTTTTCACTGTTTTGAACCCTTATTGAAATTCTAACTTTATGAAATGATTTTATAAACCTAAATGGCACACTAGGACACCATGAGATGATTTAGTATCATAGGATACCTCAGGTTAGATACTAATGAACTAAGTTACTATGAGTTTAGGAATTGTGCATGGATCCACGGAGCTAACGTATAGCGGACCGGGATTATGGTGTGGGACACCGACACAGAAATCGAGGTAGGACTTCTACCCCTTTTCTTTAGTAGCCCTATTTTAAAATGATTTAAGCCAAAAAAATGGATTTTTATTAAATGTTTTCGATGACTGATTGGAAAATGATTTTGTTTGAATATCTTTACAAACGGCTGATTGAGAAATGCTCATGATGAACCTCATAATAAATGTTAATGATTATATTTGGTAAGTAGAGGTTTTAATTATAAAAAGATATATGGGCACGATGCCATATCAGAGATCGAGTCGTGTAGTAAACGACCTTGGGGGCAGGTCCCGAAACTCAACTGGGCTACTTTGGTGGTGAGTATTTGGTTTGCCTGAGAGAATTAAAAAGGTACTTTTGATAAACTGTTTTTAATAGAATTTTAGTAAATGTAAATACATATTTGATTTATTTAATTATTTATTTATTAAGAAAGTTCTATTAGAATATTTATCTGTTTATTTTAAAATATAGTCCTACTGAGCCTTTCGCTCACGCTTTTATTGTTTTAAAATCTTACCCCTAGGTGGATATCAGCTTAGAATTGGAGAAGAGTCTGCTGACCGGACTTACGACCAGTAGAAGATTTGGGTAGGTTAAAATACAATTCAAGGCATGTAAGATCTTAACTTATTCTTTTATTTTGGACTGTAGTTGTATGATAATATTGTCAGTACTACATGTGTGTGCACAATATGTGGGCCAGTGGGACCCATACTCGTTCCACCTCGTATTTAAATATTTTTAATGTTGTTTTTATTTGCTTAATTATTATGATGGTTTATTTTATTTCCTTAAATTATTCTATTCGAACAAATTTTAAAAAAATTATCTCATTTTTATTTATTAATTTAATTCTAAAACCCTGTTTTTAACTAAATCTTTATTTAATTAACTTAACTAAACCACAATGTCACCTCCCGTACTCCGGGGCGTGACAGATGTAAAGTGTATAAAATTTCCAATGGTGCAATAATGAAACTTTGAGATAAAATAATCTTAAGATAAGGCGGAACTAAGTTCTTCATCTAATTATAGGGAACCGATAGGGAGAATATACATAATATGAGAGATCATGAACAAGATTTATATTTTAGGAGTCTCGTAATACGGTATATTATCAAATGTGTAGTTTGGAGATTAATTTATAATGAAGCGACATTGAAGTTAATAATTAAACAGATAATTGATCGGGGATTAATTTGTTTGTTATTATTGGAGCTTAATTAAATATATCCATTTGTCCCAATGTTAGCTCATGAATTCCTTTACGACAGATTAGATAAGTATAGATTACCGCAACTAAGACAAAAATATGCACGAATTGAGCCACTGGGCCTGATGGGACATGTGGACCACATACCAAGTTTAGACTGCTAGTGAGCATAGGCCTTCTAGAGTGTGACGCTTATGTCTACTTTTTATGGAGAATTAACTATTTAATTAATTCTGGAAAATAATTATTCAAATTGGTAATTAGGATTTTGGATAATTAATTGTTTAAATTTGTATTTGAATAATTAATTTGAATCTTAGTTGAATTTAAATTATGGATAAAGAATAATAATTCATAGTTATTTAAATTAGATAATTATCTTGGATAATTGAATTCTAATTTAAATAGAATTATTTGAATAAGCATTCATAGTTATTTTGAATCCTAGATGATACAGATATTCACAAATCCCTACTTTGTGATTGGTTGAAATTTTGTAGAGATAAACTCTATCATTGGCGCCAACTGTATAAGGATAGAAGAAAGACTTCTGATTCCTTCTACTACTGTTATAAATAGAAATCTAGTGTCTTCATTTATTAGAGAGTTGAGCTTTGATCACTCTTTTTTAGTGTTCATAGTTCCACTAGCACATAGTCCAGTTTTAAGGAGTTAGCCTAGTTTGAAGGAGTGCAGTTGTTGTAGAGATTTGTTGAGTTGTGCTCACACAACGGTCTAAAGGAAAAGAATAATATTGAAGATCTGATAATAGAGATTTATTTTTAAAGAATTGTTCAGTCAGAAGTGCTATTTTTAGTCTCCAACTAATAGGTTAAATTAGATTAAATTTATTGTTTATAACATCATGGATTAGTTCCCTAGGTGATTATTAAAAATCTTTTAAAATTCCCCTGTGTCACTAAACTGATTTTTCCAACAATACATCATAGGAGATAGTAGGGGCTTAAAATTTTGATCAATTAAGGATATACATTGCCCATTATCAGAACTACTTTCCTATTGGGAGAAAGTGATAAAGGTTTATAAATACAGGATGAGGGTCCTTAGCCTAGCCCATCTATTAAAAAAAATATCACATTATATTTTTGCATGTGTTTTCCATCAAGAAGGGGCTCTAAATGGAATTAGGCTAGAAGACTCAAGGTTAAACAAAAAAGTTTTATTCCACTTGAATCAAAGAATGCTGGAGGTTAGTACGATCCTTTTATGCCTCGAATTTAAATTTTATAACAAGTGGTAGCAGAGCAACCTTTAGATCAGATGTTCAGTAGAATAGAGGCTATTGTGTTTGAGAATTGTCATGATTAATTCGTAGCATATGGTCTTATTTTTGGTTTCGTTCATAGATTGAATTTAAGGAGTTTTTGTTTGCCTATTTCTGTGCCTTGCTGTGTTGTTGAATTAATACGTTCATATGGTTTTGTATTAGCGGTGCACTTATATATGTATATTGAGTTACAAATTGCCTATTTCTAAGAACTTATATATGTACTGTCTGTTGCCAATTGATTTTCAGGTTTGAAGGTCGCTCCATTGAGTTTACCCTCACGTGGGCTTTATGACATGATGGTCATTGAAGATGAATCTAATCTAGACATTAATGCATAATTTGTGACTGAATCTAGACATGATAATAGGCATTTTATATATGGATATCAAAGGTTGTAATCCTTGGATTCAAATCTCATTATTCTGAAATAATTGGATCAAATTCTTATTATTTTCAGCTTTATGACACCCCTACCATAGCCTATATAAGGAGACTATCCTCAACACATTTTTACACCATTTCAGAAATTCTTTCCACTTTCTCATGCTTTGTTAGGCTCAAATTCTCTTAGAATTTTAGGTGTTCTAATGATAGAGTAAAGGTACAGTTTCAAGTTTGCCGGAGTAGAACTTATGGTACCAAAGTCATTCTAGTCGTCATTGTATTCTGAGAAACAAACACCTGTCGTGATCTCCTACACCCTAGTGAGAGCGTATTTGTTTTAAAGAAAGCATGTCCCTCAATGTCTTGACGTCTATTTTTTATTCTATTCGGTTTAAGGTTGAAATTTTTGTTCTGATTGTTTTTCTTTCTTTTGTAATATTTTGTTAATATTAACCTTGTTCGTTTCTCTTTAATCTATGTAATTTTTACTTACATTCTTAAAACATATTCTCCTTTTTCGAGACGAACAGGTGGAAGGAGTTTCCATATTCTGATTTCAGATTCCACGATTTTCATTTGATTGTCGTTATTTTGCTTTGATTATATTCTGGACAATTACTTTTTGAAATTGATCAACATTCATATATATTGTTATTGTCTTGTCTCTTTCACCAGTAACTGTGCTATAAACCTTCATTGTCTATATTCAGTTTAAATATTGATAGCTTTTGAATTTATTATTTTGGTATATTCTAGTCGAGCTTGAAGAACATTTTATATTCAGATTGCTTAATTTGTTTAGAAACTTTTGGGAGCTTCCTCCCTCCTCTCTCTCTCTCTCTCTCTCTCTCTATATATATATATATATTCGTTTGTTTTTAATACGATATTGTCGCGTATCCTTGAATTTTAAGCTTCGGTTTAATTCGAAGAAACCTAAAAATTTTAGTGGATTGAACTTTAAGACTCGGCAGTAGAAAATGTTGTTTCATTTGACAATATTGAATCTTGCAAGATTCTTAAAAGAGGAACATACTATTGTTAGAGAGGATGAAGATCATGCTCAAACTCTCAATGCTCTTAAGGCTTGGGAACACTCTGACTTTCTATGTCAAAACTATATTTTGAACGGCTTGTCAGATACACTATATAGTATATACAATTCTAAGAAAAAGGCTAAGGAAATGCAGGAATTCTTAAACCAAAAGTAAAAGCCAGAGGATGTTGGTGCTAAGAAATTATTGGTAGGCTAGTTCGTAAACTTTAACATGGTGGACTCAAAGAATATAGTTAGTCAAATTCAAGAGATCCAACTGATCATTCATAATATTTACGCCAAAGGAATGGTCATCAGTGAGCTTTCTCTAGTAGCTGCAATTATTGAGAAGCTACCCTTGCATGTAAAGACTACAAGAACTATTTGAAGAATAAAAGAAAGGAAATGAATGTTGAAGACCTTATTGTGAGACTTCATATAGAAGAAGACAATAGAGGTTTAGAAAAAAGGCTCATCAATAGTGTTGTTGCCAATTCTGCTAAGGCTAACATAGTGGAGCATGATCATGGCTCAAAGAACAAAAAGAATAATAGGTCAAGGTAAGAGCTAGGACCTAAAGATGGAGTTTCAAAATTGAAATTCGAAGGGAAGTGCTTTAACTGTAACAAGACAGGGCAAGGTTTGTGGATTGTAGGCTACCAAAACAAAACAAAAAGAAAGAGGCCAACATGGTGGACACCATCACACAAGAGGTGTCAAACATTAGTCTTTCTGTTATGGTCTCTGAGTTCAATATAGTGGACTCCCAATCCGAAGGAATAGTGACTAGATATTGGGGCCACAAGTGACACCTGCTCTAAGAGAGCTGTATTCTCTTTGTTCACGTCCTTAGAAACTAAAGAGAAGCTTTACATGGGCAAATCTGCAACTTCTGAGATCAAGGGTCAAGAAAGGGTGTCCTTGAAGATAACATCAGGCAAGGAAGTAAAGCTTTAGAAGTTATTATATATGCTTGATATTTGGAAGAACCTCATTTTTGGGACGCTGATGAGCCGATATTGTTTCAAGTCTGTGTTTGAGTTTGGGAAAATAGTTTTGTTTGAACTTGGAATATATGCAAGGAATAGTTATGTGAAAAATAACATGTAGAAAATGAATGCAATTGTTGTAAAATTCAATGTAATAACAAAAATAATCTTCCACTTAAATGCTTGAATCATTTATCTTATGGCATGGTTGACTCAAACATGTTAATTTTGATATATTGCAAAGATTAATTAACTTAGATCACATACCTGCATTTCACATTAATTGCAAACATAAAAGTGAAACTTGTTAGAGGCAAAATCAACAAGGCCAACATTTGAAACAATTGAAAGGAATACTGAACCACTTGATCTAATTCATTGTGATGTATGTGGCTTAAAATGTAACGCCCCTTTACGGACGTCACAGATGTCGTTACATTCATTCCTTTATACTTTTAAGTTAAAGACAAAACTATATAATTGAAACTTTATTTGGAAAACATACCCGGGATCCATACATATATATATTTTTATATATACATATCAATATTTAATAACTTAATATATTATAATAAATTACTTAATCATAAACATCCTTTAAATAGTTTGCCAATACCATTGAAAATTGAATTAACTTTTTAAAACATCTTTAAAATTTGCATACACAGTTCGGCAAGCCGAACTCGATCAGCAGATCGATGTTCAACCACCGGCAGGCTGCCTCAGGCTTTGCAAAACAAGGTTTCAAAATCAATAAAATCGGCAGGCCGATACTAGGCAACTAGCAAGCCGATTATTTCATCGGCAGTCCGACCAGTAATGGTCGGTAGGCCGACCGACTATCAAAAATAAAAAATTAATTAATTTTTAAACAAGTTCCAATACTTCAAGGTGTGGAAACAATATACTCAAAAAAAGAGATAATAAAAAAATATAAAATATAGTTCATAAGTTTTAAAACTTCTTTCTTAGCGTCTTCCGTTTTTAATCCATCTTGCATAGCTCACACGACTTCCCTTGCCCTCCACCTAATCCATTATCTTCTTACCCTTATCTGCAACATGATATAAATCTAAAATAAGCTAAAGCTTAGCAAATACATTTTATATCTCACAACTTAAAAACATTTTATGAACATCATCATTATGTGCATTATCATAATAGTGCACCATGCACAATTTCACAAGGAACATATCTTTCATCATATTATCCATATTTAAACTTTTTTCGTTTTATCTTAAGGGCCCAAGTGTTGCATCATAAACATCATTGTAGGTGTGCCGTCATGAGAGGAGAAGGGTTGCTAATCCTAAACCAAACATAACATCATATCATAACATAAACATGGGTATGCAGCACTCATTGAAGTGATACATATATATATTTTTATACTTTTATACTTTAAAATACGTCAACATCCTACATGCATAACTTTTGAACATCAAATCTTTCATAAGTATCATAAAATGAAAATATTCATAGAATCATGATAAATATCATCATGAACATAAAAACTTTTACATCCATATCATGTTGCAGGTGAAAATGTACTTACTTGTATAGCTTATTTAACCTTACTCGTAGGTAACGTCGCCGCAGTCTTGATGTGCTCGCTCCTTAGTGTGTTCATGTCATATATTCATTTTTAAAAAAATCAATTAACATTTATCTCGAAGAATTATTCATCATCAAATAAATTCTTCCATTTCCATAATACATCTACAACTCTAATTCATGAAATAAATAAACACAATTTTCTGCCTAACCTTTATGTGTTCAAAACTCAATAACTCATAATTCATATACAATTCTACCAAACTTAGTAGGTACAAAGTTAACATATAAACCTATCACCATGATTTTTCATTAGTCATAAAAATTCCATTTGTAATCCAAAATAAGTCATGCAACATTCAACACAAAATCTACCAGCAATAATAACACAGTGAGCAGTCCCTACTAACATTCACATAATAAATTATTTATATCCCAAAATAATTCTATAAAAATCCTGCATGCAAAAACACTAAGAACTTCAACATATCCAAAATTCACTTTTAAATAAATTCCATACAATCCAAAATGTGTGTTTGAATTTAGAGACAAGACAACTATAAACAATTCGGGCAGTTAATTACATGCGATAATTATTATCAAACAATGAAAATAAATTTATTTATGCTTCAATCTTTTAATGACGACTTATTAGCATAGAAATGCAGTACCACAAAAATTCTTGTCACCAAATAAAATCATGTAATCATACAAAAACATCACACAACAAGGAGTTCAGCAATTTACTGATAAAGCAGTCTCATAACCTAGTCTCAATGAAAATTCCATATCACATAAAATATTCATCACCAAACTTTCCAATCCATAACTTAACATTTTTATAAACATATTTATAAAATTTCGTGGAAAATATCAACCATTTGCATTATGAACAAAACTATATTTTTATGTAACATAATCAATCAGCAACAAATTTCTGTGAGTGGCAGAGAGAAGAAAATTCATATCTTATTGTAGAAAAATCAAAATAACGTGAAATTTGGAGCAACATCACATAACACATATATAAACATCATACTACAATTTTAGAGCAAAATAAAATTCCTAGACAAAGTTATGACAGTCGGATTAAAGAGGAGAAATTACATTTTAGAAATACCAAAAAATGAGTTCTTACCTTAAACAAATTTCTTCTCAAACCTCCTTGAATTAATGCCAGCAAAATTTCAATATATCTTTCAAATAATAGCAGAGGAATTGAGAGGGAGAAGAAGAAGAAAAACCTGAAGAAGAGGGAGGGTGAGAGAGAGAAAACGTAAGAGACAGAGAGAGTGTTTACGTGAAAATGAAAATGGCATAAAAAAGGAGAGATATTTTCTCTTTAATTTTAGAAATTTCCTAACTAGATTTAGGCTTATACACTTGGGAATGGGGAGCAATAAGGGAAAGTCAAATGATTAGCTTATTGTACCATATGTCACCTCTTCAAAATGGGAAACCATATCAATTAATCCAAATCATCATAAAAGTCAAACCTCCTATTTTCTAAAATAAGGAATCAAGCCAAAAATATGCCAATCAATCAAAATAAATCATCCAATCATCATAATCATCATTGTTACAAATTTTGGAAGATTTTTGCTGACTGCTCGTCAACTATTTTCGGCATGCCGACTGCACAATTTGGCCTGCCAAATGCATGAGGTCTGGCCTACCGATGAAATTCCATCGACCTGCCATTCCATGAGGGACAATCGGGCCTGCCGAACTTGAAGGTTCGGCCTGCCGAACTGCCTTACCCTCTAAAGTTTAACAAACATAAATTTATTACAAAATTATAATTAAACATACATCGTAAATAATATAAACACTTAAGCACATCAATTCTACTTGACCGTCACCTGCCATAACACTTAAAATAAATTAGTCAGTGACATAATATCATAAATTAATAAGGAAATTACTTAACATTGTCACTTATTCATTACATGAAATTGGCGGGTGTTACATAAAATTTGTCCAAACCAGAGGCGGTAATAAGTATTTTATCACTTTCATCGATGATAGCATAAAATTTTGCTATATGTATTTGCTAAAAAGCAAAGATAAAGCTATAGTAACATTTGCCCTATATAAGACAGAAGTTGAGAATTAACTTAATAAAAATATGAAGACGGTAAGAAGTGACCATGGTGGAATATGTGAAACCATTTAGTGACTTTTGCAAAAAACATGGTATTACACGAGATCATGCCACCTTATTCTCCTCCATCAAAAGGTGTGGCTGAATGCACGAACGGTACCTTGAAAGATATGATGAATGTGATGTTGATAAGTTTTTAATTACCCTAGAACATGTTAGGGCAAGCTATTTTGTCAGCCAACTATCTTTAAATAAGATTCCACAAAAAAAATGTAGATAAGACCTTCTAAATTGTGGAAAGGAAGGGACCCTTCCTACAAATATTTGAAAGTGTGGGGGTGCCTTGTTAAGTAATGGTCCTCATGCCAAGAAGATGAGCATAGGGCATAAAATAGTTGATTGTATTTTCATTGGCTATGCATACAATAATAGTGCATATTGGTTCCTTGTGCATGAGCCTAAACACCTTGACATTCACAAGAACATATGGTAATAGGGACTAGGAATGCATCATTCTTTGAACATGTATTTCCTCGTAAATCCAAGGAGGATGGACCAAGTTTTTCAAAACAACACGTTTAAGACTATTAAAAAAGATAGTCTGGACCAAGAACAAGATAATTGAGGAAATAGTAAAAGAGCCTAGACAAAGTAAAAGAGCAAGGACATAAAAGTCATTTGGAGTAGATTTTCTGACCTATATGTTAGAGGCTGAACCTCAAACATATAAACAAGCTTTAAGTTCAACTAAAGATCCTTTATGGAAAGACGCCATAAATAGTGAAATTGATTCTATCATGCATAATGATACTTGGGAGTTAGTGCATCTTCCTTTGAGAAATAAGCCACTAGGTTCTAAGTGGATTTTCAAATAGAAAATGAAGGTAGATGGAACAGTTGACAAGCACAAGGCCAGGCTTATAATCAAAGATTACAAACAACGAAAGGGTCTTGATTACTTTAACACCTATTCTCCCATGATGAAAATAATCTCTATAAGGATGATGTGAGCGACTGCTACACTAGGGAATCTTGAAGTTCATCAAGTGGATGTAAAAATAGCCTTTCTTAAAGAAATCGACATGGAACAATCTAAGGTTTTTGTAGCTCTATAAGAAGAAAAGGAAGTCTATAAATTGGTGAAGTTCTTGTATAGGCTTAAATAAAAACCGAACACAAGAAATTCAACAGTGTCATGATGACAAATGGGTTTAAAATTAATGTGTGGCAAGTGTGTTTATGTAAGTATAGAAGATGGATATGTTATTGTTTGTCTGTGTGTGGATAACATGCTAATTGTGGATCCAATGATCAAATCTACTAAAGACATGTTTAATTCAAGATTTGACATGAAAGACGTGGATCAACTAATGTAATTTTAGGGATCAAAATCACAGGGTCACCTTCTAGTCCCATTTTGAGTCAATTACACTATTAGACTAGATGCTTGACAAATTTAACAAGGATGATTCAAATGTGGTCAGAATGATTGATTTCGGCCAAAATCTATCCAAGAATAGAGGAGAATTACTCTTTCAAGTGGAGTATGCTACAGTAATAGGCAGTCTAATATACTTGATGAGCTATACAAGACTATACATTGCCTACACTATGAGTTGTTTGAGTAGAATCATGAGTAATCTAGGAGCTGACCATTGGAAAACAATTGTCAGGGTACTTAGGTACTTATAATATACTCATGATTATGGATTGCGCTATGCAAAAGATCTTATTGTTTAGTAGGATACTCTAATTCATGGTAGATATCGGATATGCAAGATTCTAAAGCTAGAAGTGGATATGTATGCACTTTGGGAGATGCAGCTACGTCATGGAAATTCTATAAACAGACGGTAATAACCAAATCCATGATGGAATCTGAATTAGTAGCCTTGGATAAATGTGGTGAAGAGTTTGAACAACTATGACATTTTTTGAAGGATATTCCCAAATGGCCAAAACTTGTGCCTGCAATATGCATACACTATGATAGCCAATCGCCTATTGGTAGTGCATAAAATGCCATGTTCAATAGTAAGTCAAGACACATACATCATTGACATGATACCATTAGACAATTGATCTCGATTGGTGTTATGACCATTGACTATGAAAGGTCAAAAAAGAATATTATAAATTTGTTGACTAAAGTTTTTAATAGAGATCAAGTTAAGAAATCATTGAGGGGATTAGGTATTAAGCCCATGAAAGAATAGGTTTAAGCAGTGGAAACCCAACCTAGTTGATTGGAAATCTCAAGATCTAGGTTTAATGGGATAACTAAACTATATAGATAAAGTCGGATCACTTTAGGGGTTACCCTCTAGCCCATTCCTATGATGAAAACAGTGATGCCCATATGCATAACGTTAAATTATTTCTTTTAATGATTATTGTGCTTTGAATGTACGAATCCGAGTAGAGTAATGCAGGTTACTCTTGAATAAAAAATCATTTATGTTAGAGAGAATTGGGGAGCTTCAAAAAGAGAATTGCTAGGGCTCAATTCTTTAGAAACTCTTACAGAATTCGGCAAATGTTCACAGCCAAAACGAACACAACCATGAAAACTAAAACTATGTCAAGAGGATATTTGTGTAGGGTATTTTACACAAATGATAGAATAATTCAAGGAGATTGCTTTTACTGGTTAGTCAGTAAAGTAAATATACTCTCACTAGGGAGGGTTTAAGGTATAATGCCTACTTATATTATATAGACATTTTTAACCATAGAACTCTATCACCATTTTGAGTTTTTGTTTTCCTTCATCATTGTACAATTTTAATTCATGTGGGAGATTGATGGAAAATGGTTTAACAAGCCATTGTTAGGAATTAAGGCCCAAATTAGAGTGGAACCCACTTCATAAATGTGACAAGTCTTGGTGGGTTTGCATTCTCCATCATGAAGAGATCAAAATCAAATATTCATTCAGTCAAACTGGTTATCGAGTAAATGAGAAATTGATAATCAAAGTATGCTTATTGGAATTGATTTCTTTGGAAAGATTGCTAGTCTCACATTGCTTAGGCAACTTGCCTTGACAGAGTTTAAATGAGTTTGTACCTTTGGTCTTGTGTAAGAACATGTATCCAAGAGACTCTTTCATATGCAGGGTGTGAAAATCATCGACCTAGTGTGCTAGAGGCGGAATATGTATGCCTACACGATGTGGGCAACACGTATGTTGCTCTGTCAGGTTTTCCCTTCCACAGGCTTTGTTTTGCAAATTTTTTGTTTGCTTTTCAACTTAAACTTAGCTTTATTCTTGTATTAAATTTAGAATATGATGATTAACTGAATCTAGATGTGATAATGGGCAGGTTTAATCTGAATGTCAAAGATTGTAATCTTTGGATTGAAATTTCATTATTCTAGAAATAACTTGGATTAAATCCTCATTATTTTCAACTTTGTAACACCCCCACAATAGCCTATATTAAGAGACTATCCTCAGAAAATTTACACACACCATTTTGGAAATTAATTCTTTGTTTTCCCTCGTCATCATATAATTTTCATTCAAGTGGGATATTGTTAGAAATTGATTTAATAAACCATTGTCAGGAGCTATTTTGAGGCCCAAATTAGAGTTGGACTCATTTGTAAATATGACAGGTCTTGGTGGATTTGTGTTTTCTGTCGTAAGGAGATCAAAATCATATATTCACTCACTCAAAATAGTTATCAGGTGAATGAAAAATTGATGATCAAAGTATGCTTATTGGAATTTGTTTTTTGTTAAAAGATTGCTTGTCCCACGTTACTTAGGCAACTTCCCTTGATAGGGTTAATATGAATTTGCACCTTTTGTATTGGTCAAACATATGTACTTAAGAGGCTTTTTCACGTACTGGGGGTGTAAATTATCAGCCTAGTGGGTTAGGGGCCCAATGTGTACACCTATACGATGTGGGTGATATGAATGTTGCTCCTTCAGGCTTGCCTTTGTAACGCCCCCTTACGGATGTCATAGATATCGTTACATTCATTCCTTAATACTTTTATTATAAGATAAACTATTTGATTAAAACATAATTTGAAAACATAACCAGGATCCATGCATACACATTTTTTTTCTAAATAAAATTACTTGATCATAAACGTTCTTTAAATAGTTTATCACGATAAATAAATTCATAATAAAAACACATAGTTCAAATCTGCTTACTCAGTTCAGCAGGCCAAACTTCGGACTTCAACAAGCCGAACCTTCTGGCAGTCTGAACTCTAACCATCGGTAGGCCACTCGAGGCTCTGCAAAATGGGTTTTAAAATCAACAAGATCGACAGGCTAATACTTGGCAATCGGCAGGCCGATTAAATTCTTCGGCAGTTCGACTAGTAATGGTCAGCAGGCCATTTGACTGTAAAAAAAATTAGAAATTAATTTAAAACAAGTTCCAATATCTCAAAGTGCAGTAGACAAATATCCATAAAAAGAAATAAGATAAAATAATAAAACATAGTTCATAAATTCTTACAACTCATCAAATAAACATACTTAAATTTAAAAAAAATATAGTTTATATCTTTAAATTCCCTCTTTGGTGTTCTTCCATTTGCAATTCATCGTTCTTGGATCACATGCTCGTCAATGTCCTCCAACTATTGCATAGCTCTCTTACCCTTATCTACAATATGATGTAAAACTGAATAAGCTAATGCTTAGTAAGTACATTTTATATCTCACAACTTAAAACATTTTATGAACTTCATCATCATGCGCATCATCATAAAAGTGCACTAAGCACAATTTCATAAGAAACATATCTTTCATTATCTTGTCCATATTAAAACTTTGTTCATTTTATCTTAAGGGCCCAAGTGTTGCATCATAAACATCATTGTAGGCGCGCCATCATGAGAAAAGAAAGGTTGCTAATCCTAAACCAAACATGACATTATAACATAACATAACATGTGTATGCAACACTTATTTAAGTGATACATATATATTTATACTTTCATACTTTCAAACACATCTTCATCAATCATGCATAACTTTTGATAATTAAAATTTTCATGGTAAAACATCAATTAAAACCGTCAAAGATTCATCATAAAAATCATCATGAACATAAATTTCAAGCTTTTCATATACCTCATCATGTTGCAGGTGAGAATGTACATACTCGTATAGCTTACTTAACCTTACTCGTAGATGACGTCGCCGCAGTCTTGATGTGCTCGCTCCTTAGTGTGTTCATGTCATATATTCATTTAAAAAATATCAATTAACATTTATCTCAAAGAATTATTGATCATCATATAACTTCTTCCATTGCCATAATACATCTACAACTTTAATTCATGAAATACATAAACACAATTTTTTGCCTAACCTTTATGTATTCAAAACTCAATAACTCATATTTCATATACAATTCAAGTACCAAACTTGGCAGGGACAAAGCTAACGTATAAAACCATCACCATGATTTTTTGTTAGTCATACAAATTTCATTTAGCAATTTAAATAAGTCTCATAACATGCAATACAAAATCTGCCAGCAATACAATTTAGTGAGCAGTCCCTACTAACATTCACATAATAAATTATTTACATCCCAAAATAATTCTATAAAAATCCTGCATGCAAAAGACACTAAGAACTTGAACATATCCAAAAATCACCTTTAAATAAGTTCCATACAATCCAAAATGTGTGTTTGAATTCAGAGACAAAAACAACTATAAACAATTTGTGTAGTAAACATGCGATAATTATTCTCAAACAAACAATTAAAATAAAATTTATTTAGCCTCCAAAATTTTAATAGCAACTTAATAACATACAATACAATACCACCAAAAATTCTCATCTCCAAATAAAATCATTTCATCATACAAAAAATACACAATAAGAAGTCCATAAATTCATTGATAAAATGGTCTCAAAACCTAGTCTTAATGAAAATTCAATAACACATAAAATATTCATCAAATCGTCACCAAACTTTTCAGTCCATAATATAACATATACATGAACTTATTTGCAAAATTTCATGCAAAATAACATTCATTTACATAATAAACAAAACCTATATTTTTGTGCAACACAACCAAACAGCAACGATTTTCTGTGAGTGATAGAGAAAAGAAAATTCATATCTTTACATAGAAAAATCAAAATATCGTGAAATTTGGAGGAAAATCACATAACACTTATATGAACAACATATTAAAATTTTAGAACATACAGAAGTTCTTAGACAAAGATATGGGGGGTCGGATTACAGGTAGACTACAATTTTAGAAATACCAAGAGCAAGATTCTTACCTCAAAAATTTCTTCTCAAGCTTCCTTGAATTTCACCCAATGAAAATTTCAATATATCAATCAAATAATAGCAGAGGAAATTGAGAGGGAGAAGAAGGAAAAAACATGAAGAAGAGAGAGAGTGAGAGGGAGAAAACGTGAGAGGGAGAGAGAGTGTTTATGTGAAAAATGAAAATGGCATAAAGAAAGGATAGTCTCCCCCAAAATATCTGAATTCTCTGACTGAGATTTTGGTCAATTCATGTGGAAGACGGGAAACAATAAGGGAAGGTGAACAAATTTTGTCTCACTTACCATATATCAACTTTCAAAAATAGGAAACCTTATCAAAGAATCCAATCAATCTAAAGTCAAACATTTCTTTACCAAAATTAAAGAAAAAGGCCAAAAATATGCTAATCAATCAGAACTAATCATTCCAATATATCCAATCTTCATCATCATCATTGTCACAAATTTTGAGTAATTTTTGCTGATTACTTGTTAGCAATCTTCGGCCTGCCGACCGCACAGTTTGGCCTACCAAATGCATGAGGTCTAACTTGCCAATGAAATTCTATCGGCTTGCCATTCTGTGTGGGACAATCCAACCTGCCAAACTTGAAGGTTCAGCCTGCCTAACTGCCTTACCCTCTAAAGTTTAACAAAACATAAATTCATTACAAAATTATTATTTGACATACAACGTAAATGACATGAACACTTTGAGCACATCAATTCACGTGACCGTCACCCATCATAAGACTTAAAATAAAATAGTCAGTAGTATTATAACACATATCAATAAAGAAATTTCTTAACATTATTACTCATCTGTTACATGAAAACTTGGCTGGTGTTACAGCCTTCATGTAGGCTTTGTTTAGCAAACTTTTTATTTGCTTTTTAACTTAAACTCAGAATTATCTTTGCATTAAATCTAGAATATGAATAGACCTTGCTAGGCATTGAAGCTAAACCTAGTCTAGATATTAGTGCATGATTAATGGCTGAATATGGACATGATAACAAACCGGTTAATTTGGAATATCAAATTAAGTTTGTAATCTTTGAATTGAAATCTAAAAATTTTGGAAATAACTTGGATCAAATCCTCATTATTTTTAGCTTTATAACACCCCCACAATGGCCTATATAAGAAGGCTATCCTTAACACATTTCGACA
Source organism: Artocarpus hirsutus (assembly GCA_946598075.1). Taxonomy (NCBI): domain Eukaryota; kingdom Viridiplantae; phylum Streptophyta; class Magnoliopsida; order Rosales; family Moraceae; genus Artocarpus; species Artocarpus hirsutus. The sequence continues at coordinate 27,393 of CAMOHE010051911.1, forward strand.
CACTAATTCAAAACTTTGTTCCATTTTCTCCTGCTTTGTTAGGCTTCTCTTAGAATTTTAGGTGTTTCAGTGATAGAGTAAAGGTAGGATTTCAAGTTCGATGGGGTAGCACTTGTGGAGCCAAAGTCCTACTCGATTGTCGTTGTATCCTATAAAGCATATGCTCAACATGATCTCAAGCACACTTCGAGAGAACGAATCTAGTTTAAGGAAAGCATGTCCACCACATACCTCGATGTCCTTTTTTGTGTTCGATTCGGTTTACAGTTGAAAGTTTCATTGTAATTGTTTCTCCTTTTTTTCATATTTTGTTAATATTGACTTTATTTGTTTCTCTTTATTTTATAGAGTTTTTGCTAACACTTGTTTTAAAAGCTAAAATACACATATAAAAGCCTTAATTTTTTGTCTTCTAGTTAATTAGAGTACAAATTTTGAAATTCAATAGTTGGCATATATGCATTTGTTTATATGTTTCTA
>CAMOHE010051911.1:27892-41290 GCA_946598075.1 Artocarpus hirsutus
TTAATAATTTAAATAAATCACATAACATTCAACATGAAATCTGCCAGCAATAGTTAGGCAGTGAACAAATTTCATCTCAGGTCCATTTATCACATTTTCATATCATAGAAAAATCTACAAAAATTATCACATTTAATAGACACACAGAAATATAACATATCCAAAAATCACCTTTAAATAAATTTTAGACAGTTCAAACCGTGCATTAGATGGCAGAGACAAAGATAGCCATAAACAATTTGGTCAGTGAATTATATGCAATAATTATTCCCAAACAATTAAAGAAAATTTATTTAAACCTCAAAATTCATATGACATCATATTCACATATAATACAGTGCCTCCACAATTTCTCATCACCATATAAAATCATATAATCATACAAAAACATTACACAATAAAAGTTTAACAAATTTACTGTTTAAACAGTCTAAATACCTAGCATCCATAAAAACTCCATAACTCATAAAATATTAATCAAATCATCACCATATTTTTCAGTCCTTTACTTAACATATACATAAACATGTCTACCAAATTTTGTGTAAAACAACATTCATTTGCATTAAGAACAACAGCCATACATTTGTGCAACATAAACAATCAGCAACAAATTACTGTGAGTGACGAAGAGAAGAAAATTCATAACTTTTTATAGAAAAATCAAAATAACGTGAAACTTGGAGTAATATCTCATAACACATGCATAAATAACATATTAAAATTTCAGAGTAAAATGACGTTCCTAGACGGAGATATAGTAGTCGGTTTGAAGAGTGAAAAATTTCAAAAATGCTGAAAAAAATAAACTCTTACCTTAAAACGATTTCTCTTCAAGTTCCTTCGAATTAGCGCAAAGAAATTATGATATTTTTAACAAATAATAGCAGGGGAAAATTGAAAGGAAGAAGAAGGAGAGAAACGTGATAAGAAGAGAGAAAATGAGAGAGAGAGAGAGAGCGAGAGCGTTTATGTGAAAATGAAAATGGCGTAAAATGTGAGAGATATTTCAAAATTTTCTAACTATGTTTGGGCTAATTTGCATGGAGAATGGGAAGCAATAAGGGAAGGTCATAATTGGTCTAAAATGTGAGAGATATTTCAGAATTTTCTGACAATGTTTGAGCTAATTTGCGTGGAGAATGGGAAGCAATAAGTGAAGGTCATAAATGGCGTAAAATGTGAGAGATATTTCAGAATTTTTCTGATTAAATTGAGGGTAAGTTGGCATGGGAATGGAGGGAATTGAGGGCAAAAAAAGTCAAAACTTCCAAGAACGGTTCAAGTTACCATATTTTGCCTTTGTAAAACGGGAAACCTTATCAAATGCATTCAATCAATTCGAAGTCAAACATTAATTTCCCTAAAATGAGAAAATTATTCCATAAATGATTAAATGTGCCAATCAATCAGAAATAAATCATTCAATCACATAATTATCCTTGTCACAAATTTTGTGAAATTTCTGCTGACTGCTCATCAGCTGTCATCGGCCTATCGATGTCCCACTTCGTCCTAACGATCTCTGAAGTCTGGCCTATCGATGATATATCATCGGCTTGCCGTTCCAAGGGAATCATTACGGCCTGTCGAACTGAATGGTCCGGCCAACCGATCTGCCCTAACATACAAAAATCATTCATAACATTAAATTATTAATAAAAATATGATTAAACATATAACATTAATAACATGAACACATGAGCACATCAATTCCACGTGAGCGTCACCTGCCATAACACTTAAAATGAAATGGTTAGCACCATTATATCATATATCATTCACATATCATAAAAATAACACTTAACATTATTACTAAATATTACTTAATCCATTACATATTTGTCATAACTGTTACATGAAAATTGGCGGGTGTTACTTACATTATAAACAAAACCTATATTTTTGTGCAACACAACCAAACAACAACGATTTTCTGTGAGTGACAGAGAAAAGAAAATTCATATCTTTACATAGAAATATCAAAATATCGTGAAATTTGGAGGAACATCACATAACACATATATGAACAACATATTAAAATTTTACAACATACAGAAATTCCTAGACAAAGATATGGGGGGTTGGATTACAGGTAGACTACAATTTTAGAAATACCAAGAGCAAGATTCTTACCTCAAAAATTTCTTCTCAAGCTTCCTTGAATTTCACCCAACGAAAATTTCAATATATCAATAAAATAATAGCAGAGGAAATTGAGAGGGAGAAGAAGGAAAAATGTGAAGAAGAGAGAGAGTGAGAGGGAGAAAACATGAGAGGGAGAGAGAGTGTTTATGTGAAAAATGAAAATGGCATAAAGAAAGGATAGTCTCCCCCAAAATATCAGAATTCTCTGACTGAGATTTTGGTCAATTCATGTGGAAGATGGGAAACAATAAGGGAAGGTCAACAAATTTTGTCTCACTTACCATATATCAACTTTCAAAAATAGGAAACCTTATCAAAGAATCCAATCAATCTAAAGTCAAACATTTCTTTACCAAAATTAAAGAAAAAGGCCAAAATATGCTAATCAATCAGAACTAATCATTCCAATCATATCCAATCTTCATCATCATCGTTGTCACAAATTTTGAGTAATTTTTGCTGATTACTCGTCAGCAGTCTTCGACCTACCGACTGCACAGTCAGCCTACCGAATGCATAAGGTCTGGCCTGCCGATGAAATTCCATCAGCCTGCCATTCTGTGTGGGACAATCCAGCCTGCCGAACTTGAAGGTTCAACCTGCCAAACTACCTTACCCTCTAAAGTTTAACAAAACATAAATTCATTACAAAATTATTATTTGACATACAATGTAAATGACATGAACACCTTGAGCACATCAATTCACGTGATCGTCTCCCATCATAACACTTAAAATAAAATAATCAGTAGTATTATAACACATATCAATAAAGAAATTTCTTAACGTCATTACTCATCCGTTACATGAAAACTTAGCAGGTGTTACAACCTTCATGTAGGCTTTGTTTAGCAAACTTTTTATTTTCTTTTTAACTTAAACTCAGAATTATCTTTGTATTAAATCTAGAATATGAATAGACCTTGCTAGGCATTGAAGCTAAACCTAGTCTAGATATTAGTGCATGATTAATGGTTGAATATGGACATGATAACAAACCAGTTAATTTTGAATATCAAAGTTTGTAATCTTTGAATTGAAATCTCAAAATTTTGGAAATAACTTGGATCAAATCCTCATTATTTTTAGCTTTATAACACCCCCACAATGGCCTATATAAGAAGGCTATCCTTAACACATTTCCACACACTAATTCAAAAATTTGTTCCATTTTCTCCTACTTTGTTAGGCTCAAGTTCTCTTAGAATTTTAGGTGTTTCGGTGATAGAGTAAAGGTAGGATTTCAAGTTCGATGGGGTAGCACTAGTGGAGCCAAAGTCCTACTCGATTGTCATTGTATCCTATAAAGTATGCTCAACATGATCTCAAGCACACTTCGAGAGAACGAATCTAGTTTAAGGAAAGCATGTCCACCACATACCTCGATGTCCTTTTTTGTGTTCGATTCGATTTACAGTTGAAAGTTTCATTGTAATTGTTTCTCCTTTTTTGTCATATTTTGTTAATATTGACTTTATTTGTTTCTCTTTATTTTATAGAGTTTTTGCTAACACTTGTTTTACAAGCTAAAATACACATATAAAAGCCTTCATTTTTTTGTCTTCTAGTTAATTAGAGTACAAATTTTGAAATTCAATAGTTGACATATATGCATTTGTTTATATGTTTCTATTGATGCATTGATTTGAGATTGGAAATTGAAATCTTAGCACTTAAGGTTTTTGCTTTCAATAAAAGTACGCGTCGTGTGTATGTGTTGATTGTAATCTATTCCTATGGTGATCAGTATTGGGAGATAGATTACATGTGAACCTTTATATATATGAGCGTGTAAGAGGTTTATCATATAATAATCTATTTTAGAGATATAAACAGATGTTTTGAAATTCAAATTGATAGCTGTATATGTAATATACGACTTATATCTCAATACTCGGATCTGTATATGTGGCTTTTGGCCATTTTGAGCACTGGTATTTTTTATATATTGGTTATGAGATTTGAATGCAATATACAGATTCGGTCAGTGATGTTATAAATTGTTATCTTGCATATAGTAAATTATGATCTCTTTGTTATGTACGTTAACGTGCGTGAAATATAGATGTCCTATAGACACCCACATGCATAAATAGTTGTGATACTGCATATGTTTTTAAATAATGTTGATGTCACATTAAAGTTAAAAAAATTATTATAGCTTAAGAGCGGCCACAACATCTTAAATTATAATAATAAAACATGATATCACATAAAAGGATTGTTTGGTGGTATATATCTAATAGTTGCAATTACTTTACTACGACCTATTTGGCCTTATAGGAAAATAATTGTTTAAGTAATGAATTGGTATAAAATTATAAATTGGGCATATAAAATAAAATTTCCTAGGCTCACAGGTTTGGATTTTGATTTTTAGTGGCTTTTATTTACTAGTCTTATAGCTAAAGTTTTTATGTAAATTCATGTCATCACAACCTCTACCTCTAGGAAGGTCTGAATTTACATACTTGAATTTGCATTGGTTGAATCATCATTAAAGATTAGGTTCGGAGCATTAATATGTGTATTTTTTTATACAATGATTCCTAATATGTTTAATGATTCTCGTGTTCTAATTTTATGTTGTGACAATTTTTCTGAATGGAAGGAGAAAATTTTCCTAACTTGGGGTGCATGGTGTTAATTGAAACACAAAAAATCAGAAAAACACATAACAGAATAAGTTTTTAATTTTTTTTGAAGTTTTTAGGATTTTTCTCATGATGCTATATACAATAAATAAACAAAAACACAAATTTATGGGTTTGGCAATAGTTTTGGATGATCAAGAGTTCTAAAACCTTCATATCTTTTTTACTATTCTCCTCTCCTTGCATCAACTGGTGTGTGGGCATTGATGAAATCTTTTAGATTATCTCCTTCCAACTTTTCTCAACAAAAATTCTTTAAACTCTGGAGGGTAGAGTTTAAAGAACACTAGATGGAAGCTAGAGAAAAATCTACTGAAAATAAAACCTGCAAGGTCTATTTGTAGGGGGCACACAAGCTAGGAGGTTGAAGTAGAATCCTCTTAGGATTCTCGGCAAATCACATAAACTCCACCAAGGGTGGGCATGATTTTCCTTCCTCTAGTGTGGTGTGACATGTGTCATTTTTAAACTCTAAAGGGGAGAGCTTAAAGAACACTAGATGAAGGCTAGAGAAAAATCTACTGAAAACAAAACCTACAAGGTCTATTTATAGGGGCACACAAGCTAGGAGGTTGAAGTAGTATCCTCCTAGGATTCTTTACAAATCACGTAAATTGCACCAATGGTGGGCATGATTTTCCTTCCTCTAGTGTGGTGTGACATGTGTCATTTCCACCTCTAATTATGTGATTTTGTATTTATCTAGTATCTTTCTAAAATCTAACTTTAGTCCAAATTGAGATATTATTATTTTAACTTTTAAAAGAAATATCTTACATGATTTTTTAATTATTTAAATTATCTTATAATTTAAATAATTATCTGCTGAATCTATTTCAACTCTTGAAAAAATATTTACCTACAACAAGTTAACAAATAAATTACATGAAGATCATCTAAGGTATTTGTCACCTAAAATCATGGATGTGGTGCCATCTGGACTCTTAGAATTCCAATGTGTGTCACCACACATAGTCTAGGTAGACTGATGTATGAAATTATCATTTTGCCCTTATAAAAAAAATTAATCCAAGAAAATTTCTATTGATTCATATGAAAGAATGTTATGAAGCTAACAAGGGAACTCAATGGACATATATAATTTAAGCTCTAATAATTATTTATAATTGAATTATCTCATAAGTAAATTAATAACAATTATTAATTTCGGTTGTGTCATTATCAGAAACCGAGGTTGTCCTTTTAAATTATATATAGAATTATACGGAACCTTAAACCTAAAATGTTGTCAACAAGGTCCTCCATTGATAATCATTTGCTCTGTGATAATACTTACCATAACAATCTTCATAATTAGAGCTACATTCATAGATTTTTGTACCTTCCTAATTATCTCTTTGTCCATGAGTTTCCTTAATTTTAGATGAGCGGCCTATTTATGAACAAATCATAAATAAGTATTTGGGCAACATTTAATATCCCATATAAAATAGTGAATACTCTACACCCAAGTTCCCAAATTAATACTCATGGGAATATTATCTTATTATCCTATCTTGTAGGAGTTGCGGATTTTATATCTGTGAGTTGTGTTCCTAGTTACTTATAATGTTATGTCTTCAATGTACTGAGTTATTGAATGTGTATTGATAGATCTCACTCATTGACAATCAAAAGCGTAATACATAGGTGTGAATCTAGTAATCACCTTAGGATTAGAGTAAGATCCATGAAATGATGTGATAGAATTCTAATTTCTTGTTATGGAATTATACAAGAACTTAAATTCTATCTTGGTCTAGGTTTAATGTGTTCTAAACATACTGATGTCTATATCTAGTGATCACACATTACTATAATTCAGATAAGATCATTTCATCAAGTTAGAAATAGACGACATCATAATCTTAAGCAAGATAAAGTCTCCAGCTTTATCTACTAATTGTAAACCAAAGTTTATATTAAGTATACATAATCATATACTCTGCATTATAAACACTTTATATACATGATTATGCAATTTTGCAAGTATTGGAACCTTTGTAGTATTTTCATATATACATATATTCAATATGACATACATATATGAGAATAAAAGGAATTTATTTTCTTAATTATAAAACACTTTACATCTTATAATGACCTTGTTGAATTTACACTATGTTATATAAATACCAATTCAAACATAGGGATCTTGGCTTGGTGCGTCATAAGAGTGAACCTCCAGTTCCTATAGAATCAAGTATGCTAAGCAGAGAGCTTCATTTCAATCATGGGAGTGCTCTAATCGTTTGAGTGTGACGCTTATGAAAACTTACATTAATAAGAGTATTATGGGTTCAATCCCTTATTGTGACAAGGCAAAGGATTTCATGGAGGCTGCTAAAGAGCAATTTGTAACTTTTTACAAGGTTGTGGCTCATACCTTGATGAACAAGCTTTTGGGCATAAATTACAACAATTCTACAAATGTGCACGAGCACATTTTGGAAATAGGAGACATTGTTGCGCAACTTAAAGCACTGGAAGTGAAGATTTCAAAGTTAAGATTTGTGAGTTATTCTTGGTTCATTTGACAATGAACTCTCTTCCTAGTAGTATGGTTCTTTAAACATCTCATACAACACAAATAAGGAGAGGTAGACTGTTAACGAACTCCTGACAATATGTGTTCAAGAGGAGGAGAGACTTAAGCATGAGAAGTCAGATATGGCTAATCTAATTGATGAGGCAAATGAAAAAAAAGCCCAAGGTTGGTCCTAAAGGAAAGACAAGCAACACACCAAAATGGAAAATTGGCAATAAGGACTCTTGTTTCTTTTCCAAGAAAAGGGACATAAGAAGAAGGATTGCTTGAAGTTTAAAAGGTGGCTCGAAAAAAAAGGTATTCCTATTGCTTTTGTATTTTATAAATCTCATTTTGTTGATGTTCCTTATAATACAAGGTGGATTGATTCTAGTATTATAATTTACATAGCCAATGATTTGCAAGGTATTCTAGATAAAAGGAAATTGAATTCAAATGAGCAAAGCATCTATTCAAGCAATCAGAAGTTCAATGGGCAAGGTTGTGAGAACATTAGATTAGTTCTTAAATCTGGTTTTCATTTAGATTTGGAAAACATTTTTTACATTTTGTCCTTTTCTAGAAATTTGGTTTCCGTTGCAAGACTAGTACCTTTAAGTTTTAAGTTTGTATTTGAAGATTTACATTTTTCTTTATTTAAGAATGGTATTTTTGTTGGCAATGGTATTCTAGTTGATGGTTTATGTAAATTTAAATTGGATCCCACATATGAATGTAGTCTTTTGACCACACAAATTAATAATGTTGGCACAAAACGTCGTATTATTAATGAACCTTTCTCTAAACTATGGCACAGGATATTGGGACATATCTCTATAGAGCAAATTAAGATATTGGTTAATATGATGGAGTTTTACAAACTCTTGATTTTATTGATTTTAGAAGATGTATAGACTGCATTAAGGGAAAGTGGACTAAGAAAAATTCTAAAGGTGTCAAGAGGAGTTTTGAGATTTTTGAAGTCATATATATAGATATTAGTGGACCATATCCTTCTTGTTTGAATGGTTAGAGATATTATGTTTTATTTATTGATGACCATTCAAGGTACATGTACTTAGTCCTATAAATCATAAGGATGAGGCGCTATTTGCCATTACGATTCATAAAGCAGAAGTAGAGAAAAAAAAAAAAGAATAGAACATTAAAATCGTTTAGTTAGATAGAGGTGGAAAATATTATGAAAGGTTCACTGAAAATAGTCAAATGCCCAATCAATTTGTTAAATTTCACCAAGAAGAAGGCATTATTGCACAATATATAATGCTAGGCACACCACAAAAAAATGGCATAGCGAAAAGGAGAAATCAAACTTTAATGGATATGGTAAAGAGTATGATAAGCAATTTAAGTCATCCCTTAAACTCTTAGAGTGATGCCTAAAACCGTTGTGTATATTTTAAACAGGTTCCCTCTAAGGCAGTTCCAAAGACACCTTTTGAACCTTGGAATGGTTGGAAATCAAGTTTAAATCATTTACACATATGGGGTTGCCTAGTTAAAGTAAGGATTTATAATCTTTAATTAAAGAACCTAAGAACAATTACTAGTTATTTCATGGGCTATCCAACAAACTCCAAAGATATAGGTTTTATTATCCTTCACACTTTTTGAGAGTTGTTGAAGCTAGAAATGAAAAATTTCTAGAGGATCATGAATTGAGCGGGAATGAGTTTCCTAGAATTATTGAATTTTATGAAGAATGGGAAATTGTTGAATTCTCTCCTTGAGAACTAATAATTTTCCTACCAAGAAAATACTTTAGGATCAAATGAGGAGCAAGCAATCCAACTACTACCACTCAATGTAGAATGTGCAAAGCCTACGATTCAAATTCTACAAGAAGATAATGAGACAATAGAATTGAAAAGATCCTCCAGAGTAAGGAAATCTATAATTTCTAGCAACTATTATATATACCTTCAAGAGTCTGATTTGGTTGGACTTGATAATGATCCAATCTAGCTTTCATAAGCTGTGAGTGGGAAAAACTCTATGTTATGGTATGATGTCATGAAGGATGAGATAAAACATATGGCTAAAAATCAAGTTTGGGATCTCATTGAGTTGCTAAGTGGTCATGCAACAATAGGCTATAAATGGCTTTATATGACCAAAAGGAATGCATTTGGCAACATAGAATGATATAAGACAAACTTGTAGCTAAGGGTTTCACTCAAAGAAAGGGCATTGATTATCATGAAACATTTTCTCTGGTTTTTAAAAAGGATTCTTTTAGAATCATTATGGCTTTAGTAGCTCATTTAGATATGAAGTTATATCAAATGGACGTGAAAAATAGGGAGCTTAAGGAAGAGGTGAACATGAACATCTAGAAGGATTTAGTGACAAAGTGAATAGTCACTTGGTTTGCAAATTAAAGAAATCTATGCATGGACTGAAACAAGCTACCCGTCAATGGTATTTGAAGTTTCACATTGTTAGTAATTCATCAGCCTTTACTGAAACTATTATTGACCAATTTATATCCCTTAAGATCAATGGGAGTAAATATATTTTTCTAGTCCTATATGTATATGATATTTTACTTGTTAGTAGTGACTTAAAATCCTTTCTTGCCCAAAATTTTGTTATGAAGGATATACGTGAAGCCTCTTATGTCCTTGGTGTAGAGATGCATAGAGGCAGGTCCAACAGGACATTAGGATTGTCTCAGAAAGCCTACATTGAAAAGGTTTTTGAAAGATATAGAATGAAGAATTATGCACCTATTGTAGCACCCATTGTTAAAGGGGACAAATTCGTAAAAAACCAGTGCCTACAAAATGAGTTAGAATGAGAATAGATGAGGGCTATATTCTAACTTCCACTATACACAGTCTAATGTATGCATAAGTCTGCACTAGGTTTGACATTGCATACGCCATGGACATATTGGGCAGATATCTATAATTTCCCTTACGGACGTCACAATGATCATTACTTTTACTATTAATATCAATATTTAGAGATAATAATTCAAATAAAATACTTACACTTAAACAGATATCCCAAGAAAAATGTGCATAAATTTTTTTTCCAACATCAGTGCAAAAAATAGCATTAATAATAAAATCATTGTTCAAGTAGTTAGTTCTTTTCATGGCATAATTCTGTTTCTAATCCAACACTCCTAGAGCATATGCCCGTCCTTGTCCTCCACCTATTACATATGTCTTTTACCTTTGTCTGTAACATGATATAAAACTAAGTAAGTATAAGCTTAATAAGTATACTTTCCTATCTCACAACATAAAATATAAACTTTTATAAAAACATAACATAATATCATAGTCATAAACATAATAGTGCACAAGGCACATGTTCATATATATAACATATCTTTTGTTTAAAACTTCCATAATGAAACATTATCATTTTATCTTTGGGGCCCTAAGCATTGCACCATTAGCATCATAGGTGCGCCATCATAAGAGAAGTGGGGTAGCTAGTCCCAAACCAAACATGACAAGTCTAACTTTTGGGACATCATAAACATAAACATAAGGGTGTGCAATGCCTAATCAAGTGATGCATATATATAGATATACTTTTAACATACCTCGTCATTGAAACATTTGTTAAACCTTTTTGTTGAAATAAGAGTTTTCATGAGAAGACAATATTTAAAAACAAGCTTAAAAATTATCATAAAACATATTCTCAAAACTTTTTTGTAGAATTTTATCATGTTGCAGATGAGAATGAACTTACTTGACTTGTTTGCTTACTAAACCTTAATTCAAGTGATGTTGTTGTGGTTCTCGACGTGCTCACTTTTTGGAATGTTCATGTATATTATTCATACAATACAGGAAATTAATATTCATTTTCATGGTATCATGTAATACCATATTATATCATCATACATCATTCTTATCAAAACAAGGCATCTTTGAGTCACAAAAATGCACTTAAAATCAAGAGACATAACGATAGAAAACTTTACCTTCAATCACTTAGAGAAATTAATCTCAAGTTACAAGCATGAATAAAGTGTGAGAATTATTCCATAACATAGTTAACATATATAAATATCACTCAAATTTTCTTCTCTTGAAAATATTAATCCAAAGTGCCTTTTTCTAATTTTTAAAACATTCAAGTAAATCTACCAATCATAAAAACTGCCTAACCTTTAAGGATTTATAACCTTATATCTTTCAATTCACATTCAATTAGAGTGTGAAAATTTGTAGGAATAAAGTTAACATATATATATATATATATATATATAATGCTCAAATTTTTCTTTAGCCATAAAAATTTTGTTTGATAATTAAAATAAATCATACCATCAATAATACAAAATCTGCAAGCAAAGTCTAGGCAGTGAGTAGTCCTAATTAAAAGTAACATATTACATTATTTTTGCCATAAAATAATTTATAAAATTACTACACATAATAGACACATAAAATTATAACATATCCAAAATTTAGCTTAAAATAAATTTAGAGTAATTCAAAACACACGTTTGAATTCATAGTCAATATTAACACCAGACATATTAGACAACAAACATGTTCCATTCAAACTTTTTTATAAAATCAAATATATATGATATGCTTTTGAAATTTTTAAAAATATATTAAAAATATGATTTATAATCTTATGAATTGCATAAAACATCCCAGGCAAACATTTATAACCACTAAGTACTTATCAATTAATGAATTTTATCTTAAAATATAATAAGGATATGAAGCTAAAAATTTATAAGAATTTAGTTAACATATCAATAATGACTCGTAATTGTTTTCAGAATTAAAAAATGTTTTTTGCCTTATAAAACGGACTGTACAAGACACAAATACAAATCTGTCAATGAATAAAATTTCATGAGCAATGTTTGATTGAAAGCTCATAACCCTAAGAATATTTTGAACAAAAATATATAAAAAAATCCTAGAGTTTCCTAACATATATATCCACATCATTTCAAAAAATCACAGAAAAATAAAATCATTTGATTTCAAAATGTTATTGACAAACCGAAAACCCTAAAATTCTCATATCACATGCCAATAACAAAACCTTATTTTTATAAAATTTCATAATATCATATAAACATAAATGACCATAAAATAACATTCTTATCAATCAAAGTAATAAACAAAATAACTTATTTTTCATACAAACATACATGGATGCACATTCACAATCATAAAAGAACAATTTTCTAACAAAGTTTGTAGCAAAACAATATACATCAAACATAAAAATTCAAAACCCTAAAAACTTTAAAACATACGTTAAATTCTTATGTTTTCTTCAACTAATACGAAGACTTGTATAAAAAAAATCTCTAAAAAGAATTCCTTCTACTTTTGCTTTAAAGAAAATAAGAGTAATAAATTCTTGGCTTTGAGAATTAACGAGATGATGGAGGCTTTCTTGGAGAAATTTTTGAGAGGGGGTGAGGGAGAAATTTTATTTGGCTGGAAATTAAGAGAATGAAAACTTTAGTAGCTTGAAGGTATATTTATAAGTTTATGAGAGAGAAGAGATTAGATGAGTATAAAAAACCCTAATCTTAATATAATTAGGTTGCCCTTCTTTTTTGAATGAGTGTAATCCTAATCTAATTAGATTTTCCTTTTTTTTTAGATAAATCTAATTAGGTTTCTCTTTTTTCCTTTTTCTTTTTCTTTTTTTTTTATTTTTTTCCCTAAACAATATAATGCTCCCTTTTTTTATTTTTAAAACTTCCTACGTTATTCACCTTTTGATTTTAACTTAATATAGTATAATATAATATAATATAATAAAAAATTAAGCACAACAATCACAGACATCAATAAATTAAATACTTTATGCTTATCATTATTTTTTATATGAACATCCCGAGCATATCGATTCTTCATAACCGTCACCTATGACATTACTAAATACAAAGTTAATTTACTTAACATAAATAATAATAGCACTTAAAATATCATATTCTAACATTAAATTAATGTAAATGACCATAAAAAAAGGTGGGCATTATAACTCTCCCTACTTTATAAGAGTTTCATCCTTGAAACTTAAAATAACTATGGATAC
>CAMOHE010051912.1:397-111826 GCA_946598075.1 Artocarpus hirsutus
CAAAAATAAATCACATTTATTTAAGAATAGATTTTAAAACTAATCAATTAATTAATTAACTAATGCTCAGTTAAATGTGACAACATTTATCACATTACATTTTGTGTTACAGAGAACATTTTCTGTGTCACATTAATAATTTAAGTGTGAAATAATTAATTTAGAATTCAATAATTTAAAACTAAATATATATAATTCATTCTATATATAAATCCAATATAGTGTTATAGATGTGGCATTGTGGACCTATGGACCTATAACCCAAGCTCCAATAAATTTGACAATTAATCAAACTCTTCAATTAATATGTCAAATTTATTAGTTTCAGTATTACTCTACTAAAAGCCTGAAACTGAACTCTTGAGGTTATAGTAAAATTACTCAAAGAAATAAGCAAGTAGTCCATTGATATAATTATTACATATAAGTCAATCCTTCATAAATAGTTCATAATAAGAGCTAGGTTTAATTTCCGTTCACCTCTCTTATTATATCTTTATTCTTGAGTACCAATAATTCTCTAATGAAGAGTTAATTCAGAATCTTATTATGAACGAGCGCTCTACTGTTCAAACCTCAAATCATCACTCAAGAGAACTATTTTTCTAACTTTCATAGGGAAGGAATGGATTCCATATCTGTATAATATTATTCCTAGCCGTTTATTACATTATGTTTCCAAGATGCTAAGTTATGATCTGTGCTAAAACAAATCTTACTAAGCAAATCAAAAAACATAAAGTTATAAACAGGAGTCTAATAAATACTCAGGATTAAGATTGTCAAATATATAATCATCATAGTGATAAATTTGAATACTCTATTTGTAATGGATGATTATTAGAGATTCATAATTCATCTGGTTCGGTCCTATATAATCTCATTATATAAAGTACCTCTAATTCAATGTCTCTACATTAATAGCTTGGATAATGACTATTTCATTCTAAATGAGATTAGACCGTACTTGGAATATTTAATTAAAAATCCCAAACTTTAAGTGATTATTACGGAGTATTTAGATTATTATCTATAAATTTTATCCTTAAGCATATAACACTTATATGCTAAATTTATAGTGACATAAATAATCATGAAATTTTCTCGATGTTTATAAATGTATTCATAACACCTATAAGCAACCAAAATAATAACAAATGTCATTTTATTTATTTATTAACAATATATACAATGTCACAGCTTTTAAGGCACCAAACGCAACACTAGACTCACCACCAATATCATATTTTATTTCATTATTTTTTTTAGCACTTGAAGCTTCTTCTATGAGGAAAACTAGTCCTTCACACTGTACCAAAAAATACAAAATCAAATTAATTAAAATTAGGCATCTTAGTAATAATTATAAATCTAATGCAAACATGTTATTATTAGCTAAATTTTGATGTAAGAATTTGCAGGCACCATAATTAGTGAACATTCTATCATAGTACTATTATTCCATTTGTTAAGAAGTGTGAAGCCAAATTCAATGCCTTTTAGAAAATCATCCCATCAAAATTTACAACAAAGGTGCTAGAAAAGGAGGAAAAAAAAAAGAAACAAGGGTTTTTTGACCACCCTAGATGCGCGCCCCTACAATAGAAGAAGTCGTGCAGCCAGAAGGAAAGACAGAAGCTATGCACGACCTCGAAATCTTATAGCCGCCAACAGTGCGTTATGGACATTGAGCACGAAGTGAAATCTATCATGGCCGTGCAAGAAAAGCGTGCAGCCGTACGTGTCAGCGTGCTAGAGTTCATGTTTCGTGATATTTTAGAGTTTGTTACCTATTCTTTTATAAATTTATAAATAGATAGGCTGGGTTCTTTTGTTTGTAGAGCATGAAAACTCTAAAAAATTGTGTGAGAGACAGGCTAGAAAAATTCTAGAGAGTGTGTGCAATTTCTCTTGTAAACTTCTTCACCATCACATTAAATTATTTAGCAGCGACTGAAAATAGACATAGCTCTGACATCGAGAGTGAACCATTATAAATCTCATACGTTCTTATTTATTTTTTGTTAAGATATTTTTTTTGTTCTTGGTAAAATTAAGGCTTCTAATTCACAACACCAATTTCATGCACAAATTATATAGATGGTAGATGTCATATATACAGGTGAATTTTAGAGAATTAATCAATATTTGATTAATATGCATCCAATTTTTTTGCCATTTTGTCCCTCTTTTAAAAAACTTTTGTTTCTTCGTAATTGTTGTTAATACTATACAAAAGTTGTTAGTGTCAAAAGACCCAAAAAAAAAAAACAATTTTCTTTAATATTTTGTTAAATGAAACAAGAAAGCTAAGCCTAGCATGTACAATACTAGTGTTCATCATTACACAACTTATTCCGTTTGCACGCAACTTATCATGATCAGAAGAACTAACTCACACGACAACAGAGGTCATTTACTTAATTTCAAATATTTTTTAACCCTTTTTTCAAATTTACCCTATAAAAACCAGAATGAGTAATAAACATACTTATTCCTTGAGATCTAAGCAGAAGTTGGGCATGGAGGAATAGTAACATCAGTAATCCCTTCTAACATCAACACAACACTTTTCATTGAAGGACGAAGAGCAGGTTTGTCTTGAATGCACCACAAGCCAACCTTAACTATTTTCTCCAAAGACATCTTATCCACTTGTTCACCAATCACAAGCTTATTCAGCTCTCTACCAGCAAAACACTTCTAGACCCAGCTAGAAAGAAGAATCTCATCTGCATTCGATACATTAGCATCCAAGTTCTTTCTGCAGCACAAAATTTCGAGAAGCACTATTTCGTAACTGTAAACATCTGCCTCAACTGATATCGGAGTGTTCTTGTGCCATTTTGGTGCCAGATATCCTCTTGTCCCTCTGTTGCTGCGAAAGTCCTTGTTTGATCTGGCATTAACAACTTTGCCAGACCAAAATCAGATATTTTAGCAGTCCAGAAATCGTCCATCAAAATGTTTTGAGGCTTCATGTCGTAATGAATGATGGGGAGCTTACACTCTTCATGAAGACACAAGATTCCTCTTGCAACATCAATGGCAATTCTGACCCTTTCTTCCCAGCCTATGTGCATTGCATTCTTAAAAACGAGGTCTGCCAAGGAGCCATTGCTCATATATTCGTAGACCAAAAGCCTTTAGGATCCCTCAGCACAATAACCCAGCAAGCGAACTAGATTCTTGTGGTTTGTTCTTCCAATTGCTCGGATCTCAGCAATTCCCTTTCACCTTCTTCCACCAACTTCTCAAGCCTATTCACAGCAATAAGCTTTTTGCCTTTGTTTAAACTCCCTTTGTAAACTGCTGTAAATGATCCCTTCCCCAACTCTTCTTTGAAACCATTTGTTGCTCGTTTGAGTTCATTATACGAAACTCTCAAAGTAACCTCCTCATCAAAAGTTAAATTGCCCATAGTTCCATCGTCTCTCAGCTTTTTGTAGTGTAGGATTCAAATTTTGACGATGTAGAAAGCAGAGATCGCAAGGGCCACACATGATAGCAGAATGAAGCCCAGAGCTAAGAAAACCTTTTTGTTGTGTTGGCGGAGGCTTTTGATCCCTGATCTGATGTAGGCTGATGCAGAGTTTTGCTCCTTACAGATTTGGTTTTTCTTGATCTATTGTTGATCACCTTAAGGAAGGCTGTGTTGAGATTCTCAAAATTCCTCTGGTCATATCTCAATGGAAGCTTGTGCTTCTTACAAACATACCCTAAGTAATTATCATACCCATCGTTAACATTATTCCGGCGGAATATATCATTGGGCTTAAATCTTGCTGCCTCGCAATTGCAATCTTCCAAACAAGATGACTGCAATTTTCCACACCAGACATTTGGAGTTCCGTATAGGGAATGCCTTCACAGCCAATGTTCTCCATTCTACAATTTCACGTTCTCTTTCCCATCTTAGTCGCATTTGATCTTTGAGTAGCTTCTCAAGCAACCGAGAGGCCTTCCATCTAGGTCCGCATACTCCATTCCTGGAAGACAAACGCAGGTTGGTTATAAGTCATTGATGGTGCAGTAGCTGTTGAGGCCACAAAAGCTTTTAACATCACAAGGATTTCGCAACGCTGACCACACAACGGAAAAAACATGGTCGTTGTGGTTAACAGGGATGATCGTATGAGAATACAACTGGAAGTTTCCATCAGCATTGACAGTTGCATGATATATTACGTTGCTCTTTTGGTTGGCCTTGCCCAAAGATGACTCATCATTCAAGGGGAAGTATTCGTTGTATTAACTGTTGAGGAATTAGGTACCTCCTAATTTTAAGGATCGCAAGAACGAATAATTATAAAAAAGTAATTAGAGAAAGGAAGAATAAAGAGACACCAAATTTACATACAGGTTCGTTCAAATTCGAGACTACGTCCTATTTCTGTCTGCTGCAAATTCCACTATAATAAAAGAGTTTACAGATTACAAGACAAATTTATCACACACTCTCAAATAGTGTTTCCCAAATCTCTTTTCTACCTAGTACCTTGTGGGAATTTTTTTCTTTCTCAACAATGGAGCTCTCACAAAAACATGCCTCACATAAATAATGGCATTCACACTCACAATCCTAGTCACCTTATGTCTATTTATACCCCAAAGAAAAGAAAAATAGCAACTAATGAGAAACCTTAGTTGTTTTTCGTTTTGGGGCCTTTAAAACACGACTTTTACATAGAAAAATCGTAAAAAGACAGACTCTGGGTGCAGCGCCGCTCAAAACCCGTCGTTGCGGCACTAGTTGAACCTCGGGCGAGCACCGGGCACCCGGCCACTGCCCCCAATTATTTTTTTCTTCTTCTTCCTACTAGGTTGATTTGGCTCTACATTGCAACAATCTCTCACTTGGAGACTAATCAATCACCATGTCTCTAACTGCAACGACAACAACTTCTCACACCTCATGGAGAAGTCCAATTGAAGTTGCATACAATTTCAGTTTCTCGATCAGAACCGTCTTGGTGAGCATATCTGTTAGATTTTGACTCCCATGAATCTTCTCAAGCTTTAGCACCCTATCTTCCAAAGCTGACCTAATGAAGTGATACCGCAATTGTATATGCTTCAACCTAGCATGAAATGTAGGATTTTTCGCCAAGTGAATGATGCTCTGACTGTCACTGTGTAATGCACTCCTTTCCTACTTGTGACCTAGTTCTTCCAGAAATGACTACAACCAAATCATTTCCTTGCTCGCTTCTGTCATTGCCATATACTTTGCTTCTGTTGTAGAGAGTGCAACTATCTTTTGCAGCTTCAAGACCCAATTAACTGCAGTGCCACCCAAAGTGTAGACATAACCGGTGGTACTCTTTTTGCCATCAATGTCTCTAGCCATATCAGCATCTACATAGCCTTGTAGTCCTAAGTTTGACTTCTTGAAACATAGTGCTAAACCCGCAGTACCTCTCAGATATCTGAGAATCCACTTCACTTCCTCCCAATGTTGCTTGCTTAGATTGCTCATGTACCTACTCACAACTCCCACTGCATGTGCATTGTCTGGTCTGGTACAAACCATGGCATACATGAGACTGCCTATTGCTGAAGCATAAGGCACCTTAGCCATGTGGTCTTGCTCCTACTTTGTGGTCGATGATTACTCCTTTGATAACTTGAAGTGACTAGCCAAAGGTGTACTCACAGGCTTCACATTACTCATGTTGAACTTGCTAAGCACCTTTTCAACATATTCTTCCTGTGATAGTTTAGACCATATTGTTCCTTGTTATTCTCATCCCAAGGATTTGTTTTACAGCACCCAAATCCTTCATTGCAAACTCCTTAGATAGCTCCTTCTTCAGCTTGTCAATCTCCAGTTTACAACCTCCTACTATTAGCATGTCATCAACATATAGCAACAATATAATATAGGAGCCGCCAAAATTCTTCATAAAACAACAATGATCTCCCTAACACCTCAAGAAACTATTGTTGCACCATAAACCGTCAAACTTCTTATACCACTGTCTGGGAGCTTGTTTGAGGCCATACAAGCTCTTCAAAAGTTTGCACACCAAGTTTTCCTTACCCGATACTTTAAAACCTTGTGTTGCTTCATGTAAATCTCCTCCTCCAAATCACCATGGAGAAAAGCTATCTTAACATCCAACTGTTCCAAGAACAAGTCTTCATATACCACTAGCTCAAGTACCATCCTGATCATGGTTAATTTCACCACCAGAGAAAAAATCTTGTGAAAATCGATGCCCTTTTTCTGCTAAAAACCTTTTACCACTAGCCTTGCCTTGTACCATTTGTTGCCATCACTTTCATCTTTTATCCTATATACCCATTTGTTATGCAAGGCCTTTTTCCCTTATGGTGACTCTACAGTTGCTATGTCTGATTGGACATTAAGGAATCCATCTCATCCCTCATGGCTAACTCCCACTTGACCGTATCTTTAGCCTACACAGCTTCATCATAACTCTCTGGTTCACCTTTGTTGGTCAACAAGATGTAATGCAGAGAAGGGAAGTAACTCTACGGTGGTCTGATAGTCTTGTTAGACCTCCTGACTAGAGTAACAAAAGTACTCTGGTTTTCTTCTAGAGCTATATTCTCTTGATCTTCAAACTTTGGATTTTGCACCTCTACTTTAGGAAGATCCTTCAATGGAATCACCTCAGGTTTCTTACCTTTAGAATCTAAACTTCTAGAGTCATTGCTATGTCTGTCCTTATACAAAACGCCTTCATTGAAGATGACATCCTTGCTCCTAATAATCTTTTGATTTTGGTCATCCTAGAAATGATAACCAAAGTCAAGTCCACCATAACCAACCAGAAAACACTTCTTTGATTTTGCATCAAGTTTACTTCTAGCAGCAGGATCAATATGAACATAGGAAACACACCTGAATACTCTCAAGTAAGAGAGATCAACCTTTTTGCCGCTCCAGACTTCTTCCGGTAGGTTAAACTTCAATGGTGTGGATGGACTTCTGCTGATCAGATGAGCTGCTGCATTAAGTGCCTTAGCCCAAAATGACTTTGGCAGCCCCACATGCAGCCTCATGCTTCTGGCACGCTTGTTTAGAGTTCTATTCATCCTTTCAGCTACACCATTCTGTTGTGTTTTCTTTGGAATAGTTTTCTTCATCTTTATTCCATTCTTAGCACAATACCGCTTAAAGTCATCATCTAAGTACTGTCCCCTATTGTCAGAATGCAAGCACTTTACTTTCAAATCTGTCTCATTCTCCACCATGGCTTTCCATCTCTTGAAATCATCAAAGACATCAGATTTGTTTTTCAAAAAGTAAACCCATATCTTCCTACTTGAGTCATCAATAAATGTCACATAATAATTAGCACCATTAAGGGAAGTCACCATTGAAGGTCCCCACACATCAGTGTAAACTAGCTCCAACTTCTTGGACTTAGGCTCTCTACCCATCTTTGAGAAATTAACTCTCTTCTATTTGCCAAAGATGCAGGCTTCACACAAACTATAATCAATAGTTTTCAATCCTGGCAGTTTTCCTTTACAGTGAAGCACATTCATTCCCTTCTCACTCATGTGCCCGAGACTATAGTGCCATAGTTCGGTATTAGCACAGAATCAGCAACTGCTATGGTATCTCTACAACTCAAGTTAATGTGGAGAGTTCCAACTTTGCGTCCCCGAGCAACAACCATCGCTCCCTTAGTGACTTTCCAACCTCTACAACTAAAGATCACATTATGTCATTCATCATCCAATTGTCCTACCGAAATCAAATTGCGCATCAATTTGGGTATATGTCTCACCTTCTGAATCTTCCACATAGACTCATTAGGCATTTTCAAACTGACATCCCCATGCCAAGAATGTACAAAGGTTCACCATTTGCAAGGTAAACCTTACCATGATTTATGGTGTGTGTTGATGTAGAATGATGCTCCCGAATCTATCACCCATGAATCAAGGGAATTGTCGACAGACAAGAATAAGGCATCTTGTGCCTCGTCAGTGGCGGTGTTTGCAGTATCATTGTTCTTGTCTTCATTCTTCCTTGGAGCCTTGCAATTCTTTTTTAAGTAGCCGGTTCTCCCACAATTCCAACACTCAATATTCCTATAGTTCCTCGACTTGCTTCTCTCATTCCTCAACTTGCCTCTCCTACCATTATCCCTATTGGAATGTCTCTCAAGTTTCCTACCCCTATTATCAACATTAAGGACCGAGCTCGACATAGAGGCTTCATCTAAATCTTTCTTGTGAACTTCTTCCACCAGAATAAAGTTTCTGACATCAACAAACTTCAGTTTTACATTCCCAATTGAATTGGTAATGGCTACCCTTAAGGATTCCCAACTATTTGGTAATGAGGCCAAGAAGATTAAGGCATTAATCTGGTCATCAAATTTAATCTCTACCGAGACCAATTGGTTCAAGACGGTGTTGAAATTGTTCAGATGCTCTACCACCGAGACACCATCAGGCATTTTTGTATTAAAGAGCTTCTTCATGAGATGTACATTGTTATTGGCTGAGGGCTTCTCACACATCTTTGACAGAGCCTTCATTATCCCTACTGTAGTATTTTCCTTCGCAATGTTGTGGGCCACGTTTTTTGACAAGATTAAACGGATCACAGATAACACCTGTCTATCAAGGAGATTTCACTCCTCATCCTTCATGCCTTCGGGCTTATTATCCAAGGGCAAGTGCAGTTTCTTACTATAGAGGTAGTCTTCTACTTGTATCTTCCAATAAGAAAAATCCAAACAATCAAATTTGGTGATAACCGGTTACCAAACCTTCTTCTCCCATCATCGTTCTTGATCCAAACCTCTGCTTTGATACCATTTGTTGGGGAATTAGGCACCTCCTAATTCTAATAATCGCAAGAACGAATAATTGTAGATAAGAAATTAGAGAAAAGAATAATAGAAAGACACCAAATTTTTATACAAATTTGTCTAAATTCAAGACTACGTCCTATTTCTGCCCGCTGTAGATTCCACTATGATGAAAGAGATTACAAAGTACAAGAAAAATTTATCACACACTCTCAAATAGTGTTTTCTAAATCTTTCTTCTACCTAGCACCCTGTCGGAATTTTTTTTCTCTCTCAACTATGGAGCTCTCACAAAAATATGCCTCACATAAATAATGCCACTTACACTCACAACCCTAGCCACCTTATGTCTATTTATACCTCAAAGAATAGAAAAATAGCAACTAATAAAAAACCCTAATAGTTTCTCCTTTTTGGGCCTTTAAAACACGACTTTTATATAGAAAAATCGCAAAAGGATAGGCTTTGGGCGCTGAGGCGCTCAAAACCGGCGTCGCGGTGCTAGTTGAACCTCGAGAGGGTGCCGCGGCCCTCATTTTGGGCGCCGCGACGCCCGGCCACTGCCCTCTTATTATTTTTTTTCTTTTTCTTCCTGCTAGGTTGATTTGGCTCCACATTGCAACATTAATGATGGATTGAAGGCCAGTGGAACTAAAGTAGAGGCTGAAATGGGAGTCAGGATACCAGGTATCAGTGAAGCAGTAAGCATCTGCAGACAAAGCTTCAGTGTTTGTTGCATACAGGACAAGGTTACCATCACCCTGCTTGCTGAGATGAAACCTTCCTGTTGAATGGTTTGTGTCGGATACACTTGAGAACAACTGACCATATGTAGGTAATACCTGACCTTGCAAGATGGTGTCCGTAGGATGATTGAAACTCTCCCAGATGATGTCGAAATCTTTGTTGCAGAGAACAAAGTTGCCGGAATCAAGCAGAGAAGCATATGAAGCAGAGTTTGTCGTGTTGGCAATTAGTCTCTTCTCCTCTCTTTCAGTTGTGAAGAGAATCAGCTTATCGGAAGCAGTGTTGAATGCCAACTTTGCATTGGAGTTGAGTGGAGGGTCATCCCTATTTGCTGTCCACATGACCCTTTTTCCATAAGCAGCAACAAGCCTCATTCGAACGGCAAAGCCATAGTCTCGCGGATAAAAGCCGAATTCGAAGTTTCTGAATCAGACGGCCAAGAGAAATTGTTAGTCATAGGGGAAAGTGAGGAACCGGAGCTTATGAGAGTTTCTTTTCTCGAAATTTTCTTCTTGGTTTGTGTTGTTTCACCAATGTGAAAGTGAAACGTCAACATGGAGAAGATTATCAGTAGGAAAATTATACGGGACGCGGAAGCCATATGAACAGAACAACAAGCTATCTTCACGCAAAATAAAAACAGCAAAAGCTGACCCCAATATTGAATTTGAAAGTAGGTATGGACTCCGAAGCCATGAAACTTCTTGGACTAGTTATGGTGCATTTCGTTTACGACCCTGACTCTTACGTGTAGTCTTCTTTTTTAGTTTGATTTATTTTATTTAATTTTTAATGTATCCCTTTTTTGTGGCTCCGTGGATGTCACGAAACTACAGTAATTCATTGCCTGACCGAATGTGAAGCTACAATAAATAGAAGTCATCCCATGAGAAAGTGACTAGACAAAAAGGAAGTCGTCCACTGACGAAGCCAGAATATTTTCTTAGGGATAAAAAGAAAATATTAATACTGTTACAAACGTATCCAAGAATACGGCTGTCCACCAACAAGTGGAAATAAGGATCCTATATAAATAATAATAATTGATGATATAAATAATAATGACACAGATAAATACTATAAATTTTTTCTATAAATATTCCATCTCTGATCTTAAACACACCTCTCCATCATCACACAAGAGCTTCTCTCTATTTTCTCTCTCTAAGATTTCTTTCTAGAAATTCTCTTCGTTTCATACTTTTAGTATTGCTTTTCTTAATTTTCATAATATATTATCAACACAAATGCTCTAGTTTCTACATAAATCTCTATCTATAGTAAGTAAAACCAAAAATATATCATTTAACTCAATTTGTTCAACATAGATGGCAAAGCCTTCTCCTTATTAATTGCTTTTATTTATGTTTAATATAGATAGCTAAGCCTCTTACTTGTTAATATTAATCAATTGTATATAACGGTAAGTACTTTATCTTGTCCAATTTACAAGGCTAAACCTCCTATTTGTTGATAGCTTATTATAGTTCTAACATATGCATATTGTTTTCTTGCTTAAATATTATATTATTATTCCTATGTACAAATATATTTTCTAACTTCATGTTGTTTATCTTAAATTTTATTACAATTGATTATTGTTTATGTATTCATCAACATGTTACTATTATCAAATATGGTTTTGTATTTTTCTTAAAATATCAATCAAGGGCATAATGGCATATTGTCTTTTCAAGATTCCAACAATAATAAATGGCTATATAACGGTTATAAACGGCTAGTATTTGCTCTATAAATTGGTAAATTCTAAACTTCAACATACCATCTCTCAACTTTCCTTCTTTCCCCTAAAAATTGTATATAGTTATAATTTTTACAAAATAATTAATCTGTTCTTAATGATATAGTCACTCTCTTCTTCACGCTATTAATCCGTTGCTTTATTGTGCTTGAAGAATCAATAGACAAGCATAAGAAATTATACAATAATTTCATAGACAGACCGAATAACATCGTCTAATTTCATAGACAGACCGAATAACATCGTCGTCGTCATCATCATCATTATTCATTGACTGACCATATGAAGTCGTCTCATACTTGTTTTTTATAAAGGTACAATAAGTGGAGACTTTATCATTAATTTCTAAAATCATAAATATAAGTCATGAATAGGGTGTCTGACAAATGAAACTATAGCATGTTGGGTGCTTTATATTGTAATACATTTTTGTTTTATATTATAATACGTTAGAGTTTTATATTGTTTATTATTCAAACTTCGCAGTTTGAACACATTTGTCAAATACGTGTTTAAGGTAAAAACATTACTATATATACTAAAGGAAAGGCGAATTTCATTGTAGTTTGTACAATGTTTTTCTTGTTTCGTCTTTAGTTCTCTCCTTTGCTTTTGCTTCTGGTGGCAGGTTCTTGGTCATTTTATCTTTTTGTTGTGCTTTGTCCATTTTGCCTTTATTTGTCTTTTCTAGGTTTTGTTTGCGCCAAGTTATTGTAACACCCCAAAATTAATTAAATGTTATTAATGTGTAAAATGGTGAATTAGTGTACCATAATGAATATTTTAAACTTATCACTTTGTGAAATTTCTAAACTTATGATACTCTTGATTATTTTAATAATTTTTAGTTACTCTTAATTATTTTTAATTGTTATTTTAAATATTGAAAACAAAACAATTTGCCAAAATGACCAACACGTCCTACTTTGGAAATACCACGTGCAGGACATGGTATTGATTGCAAACTGCTTTTTATTTCTCTCTATTTATCCCTCCCTCTCTCACTCTCACCCACACTCTCTCTCTTCTCTCTCTCTCCCGTGCACTCTCTCTCTCTCTCGGTTTGTCTCTCTCTCATTCTCTCTTAAAATTTTTGAAACGAAATTCGATTTCAAGCTTCAGGATTGTGGATTGAAGGCTCGGGAATGTGATTGAGCAACCAGAAACTCGAATCAAAGCTTAATCCAAGGTTAGTTTTCAAAATTTCTAAACTTTTTAAATTTTTCAATTTTTCTTGCAGTTTGAAATCTAAGCATTTCTAAGCTTAGAAAACCTTCAATCTAGGTTAGATGAACTTAGATTAGCTAGAATATAAACTTTGTTTCCTCAAAACGGATTTGAATCAAGATTTTTTATTTTTCTCTATTTTTTCTATTTTTGGATTTATTTGAAAATTTTGTTTAAATCTTTTTTTAATGCATAAAAAAAAAGCAAACTACTATGTTTTTCTATTGTTTATGACTATTACCCATGCCTGAGAACTGAGAAAACAGGTTGAAATTGAACATTTGGGCTCGGGGAGGCCGAGACCCGTGCTTGAAAAATTCTAGAATTTTTCCAAATCAGCAGGGCGGATTCAAGTGTTCGGCAGGCCAGATTCATCCGACTGGCAGGCTGAACTTGGAAAAGTTTGGCCGATCGGACTTGGACCTCTGGCAGGCCGAACTGCATAGTTTGGTCGGCCGAACCAGGGTGACCTGCAGGCCGACCGGGCATGATGAAATTTTGTGATTTTTCACCCGTTTTTATCTTTTGAACACCCCGATTGAAATTCCAACTTTGTAAAATGATTTTATAAACCTAAATGACACACTAGCGCACCATGAGATAGTTTAGTAACATAGCATATCTCAAGTTAGATACTGATGGACGCAGTTTATATATATTAGGTTGTGCGTGGATCCGCGGAGCTAACATGTAGTGGACCAGGATTACGGTGTGGGACACCGACACGAGTATTGAAGTAGGACTTCTACCCCTTTTCTTTGGTAGCTTGATTTTAAAGTGATTTTGGCCTAAAAAGGCATTTTTATCAAATGTTTTCAATAATTGATTGAAAGAGGATTTTATTGAATGTCTTTACAAACAGTAGACTGAGGTGGATTTCATAATAAACCTCATAATGAATGTAATGATTGTATTCAGTAAAAAGAGATTTTAATAATCATGAAAATCTATATATATATATATATATATATTAAGGTATGATGCCATATCAGAGATCGGGTCGTATAGTGCGCGACCTTGAGGGCAGGTCCTGAAACCCAACTGGGCCACTACGGTAGTGAAATACATATGGTTTGCCTAGGAAAAAAATGGTATTTTTCTAGTCGATCTATTTAAACTATTTTGGTAAGATAAAGCTTTTATTAAATTTTTATCTATTTATTTATTTGCTCTAGTTCGTTTTCTATGTATTTATTTGATTAATGAAATTTCTTTTAAAGTTAAATATTTTCAAAATATAGTCCTATTGAGCCTTTTGCTCACATTTTATTTGTTTTAAAATCTTACTCCATAGGTGGATATCAGCTTAGGATTGGAGAAGAGTCCGTTGACCAGACTTGCGATCAATAGAAGATTTGAGTAGGTTGTATTACAACAATTTAAGGCATGTAAATTCTTAACTTTCTCCTTTCTCTTGGACTGTGGTTGTATTGTAATAATGTCAGTACTATGTGTGTGCACTAGATGTCAGCCAGTGGGACCCATTCTCACCCCACCTTATATTTCGATTGTTTTTACTATTTTCTTAATGTTTATTTTGCTATTCTCACTTGTTCAAATATTACAATTGTTAGCTTTAAGTAAACGATTTTAAAATTATCATATTTTTATTTATAAATTTAATTCTCAAACCAAATTTTTAACTAAATCCTTATTAAATTAACTTAAATAATCTACCACGTCGCCTCCCGTACTCTTGGGTGTGATAGTTATCTTATCTCTTGCTTTGTTATACTACCATTTAGTCATTTTTTTTTATTGCTTCTTCCTTGTCTTTTTATTCCCGGATTCTTTATCATCTGAAGCAACAAAAAAAAAAATTCTAATCTTTAGATTCCTCTCTTCATTCTCTTTTCTAGTTTTGTTATTGCGTCATTCTTCCTTCTTTGCCTATATGCTCTCTCTTGCATGTCCGGTTTTGGCATTTATTGTCTCCTTTGATGGCTTATGTTTTCTCCTGTTTTTCTTCCTTTCTTCGTTCGTTGCTTCCTTCTATGGTGGATTTGTTTTTTTCTTTTTGGTCTCATTGGTGTGTTATTTATCTTCTTTTCTCTTGATTTTGTTTTCTTCTTTTTGTTCTCGGCTATTTTGTTGCACGGTTGATTTTTTCCTTGTTTTAGGTTTTGTTTAGGCGCTATTTTAGTGTCTTTAGTTAATTTCTTATTTTTTGATTTGAAATTTTTAGTCACTTTTTGTTTGACCTATGACTCATGTCTTTTATGATTTTTTTTTCTTTTACTATCATAATTTCTTTTTATCAATTTGTTATTTTGTTCATAAGTTATTTTCTTCATAAGCATATCATTGATGGGCCGATTGGATGTTCATTGAGAAAGGATTGTTCCAGTTGTGTAGGTAATATCTTTCACTTGATATTTGGCTTGTATTTATGATATTGGCGATGATTTGTGCCATCTTTTGCAGATATTTTTATTAAGTTCCTAATATTGCAATTTTTTATACATTTGGTCAAAAGAAATAAAAAAATAAGTATTTAATAAATTGTTGATTTTGCATGCATTACAAAAAAATTAAGGGCAAAAAATATTTGAAAATTTTGCTATAGTATATTTAGGTTTATTCATTTATTATTTTGTTTTATTTAATTAGAAAAAATTAAAAGAAATATTGCTTTATTAATTTAGTTTGATCTTTTTCCTTTTTATTTTAATATCTACGTTTTAGAAATTAATAAACATATGCTTTTTTTTTGGTGTACTGAAATTATTTTCTTAGATTGCTTGCTTGTCTTATATTACTCCTCTATTATCTTTAATTTTGTTTTTTTTTGTGCTCTATAAATATTGTTGTTTTATATTATTTGCTTCTGTATATGTTTTTCTTTTCTCTGTTTCACTTCCTTTTAGTTCATTATTCTTCTCCATAATTCATTTACTATCATGTCTTCTTCACTACCTTGATTCCGCCTTCCTTGTTAACATTTTTGTGGCTGGTACTTTGTTGTTTAAGAAAGTTCTAAGTCAGTTCCAGGTACTATTAAAGTTTTATCTATATAATATTTTCTATGTTCATTTATGATAGCAAATTGCATTAATACCTATGTGATGTGACAATAAATTCCCATGTTATTTATGCAACGTCCGGTCTTTTTGGGCAGTCACTTTACTTATTTGGAACATCATTACTTAAACAGTAATCTTACTTACTTAGTAAGAAAAACACTAAATTTTTTTTTTCTTTAAACATTCTTTAAAACATTTTTAAAAACTATTGCGACCTCTGTCACCATTCAAGTCGAGATCTCGCTCAACAATTGATTTTAAAATCATTTCAAATCGTTTCTTAAAACTTATTAAGAAACATTTACTGAATCATTGATCCAAACTTAACTTTATAAGAAAATAAAACATTTCATAATTATATCGTAAAACTTCAAAAACATTTATTAAAACTATGATTTTCTTAATACTTTGAAAACACTATATTAAATAGTAACAAATCTTTTCTTTGCGTAGCGAAAGCAA
Source organism: Artocarpus hirsutus (assembly GCA_946598075.1). Classification (NCBI taxonomy): domain Eukaryota; kingdom Viridiplantae; phylum Streptophyta; class Magnoliopsida; order Rosales; family Moraceae; genus Artocarpus; species Artocarpus hirsutus. Next base: position 16,420 of record CAMOHE010051912.1, read on the forward strand.
ACTGTAGTGGTATCCACACCCATATCTTCGTGTTTGTCCTCTGCAGCACCAAGCTCCTCTAACCGGTCCTACTGGTTACCCGTAAGACTACCTACAGCATGAAGAAACTTTCAATTAGCTTTCGCTCAGTAAATTCAAACAAAATCTCACAGATCATTTAAACATGCTTTAAAAACTTTTCTCATAATACCCTTCTCTTGAAACATTTTTCATAAAATATCTCTGAAACATTTTGCATAAACATTTTTCGTAAAACATTTCCTGAACGTTTTTCTAAAAACATCGTTCATAAATCTTTTCTTTAAAACATAAAAATGTTTTTTATAAACATTTAACGTAAAACATTTCTCAGAATTTTTTCCATAAAATATAAATTTTCCATAAAAGGGAAAAACAAACAAAATCAAAATGCATGTTTCTATTTATGCTCAATTATGAATTATCAGTTATGAGCGTTTTATGAACATTCTTTCCTTACTTTAACTTTCCATCTTTTTCCTTTGACTTTCTTTATCTTACTTTAGTGTTCACACCAACATCATTAATCATGAGATCATAAACATGATGCTTTCCTTGTGGAAGACTTTAGGCCATCGAACACTGAGGTCATGTACCTCACATCTAGGGGTCAAACTTTAATTTTACTTTCAGTGCCTCACAACAAGGAGGCTGGTACGACACTTTCTTTTATCGTTTATGCTTTACCTTCTTTTTAATGTTAATGAGCATAACAAATGCTAACACATCATATGCAAATACCTTTGCAAATCATATCTTATACTCTAAAACCTATTACATAACAAATGCAGCTTACTGCATAACAAATGCAACATAAAACGTAAATACATTTTACAAATCATAACTTGTACAATAAAACTTATTGTATGACAAATACAACTTATTGCATAACAAATACAACATAAAATGCAAACACATTTTGCAAATCATAACTTGCATTCTGAAACTTGTTGCATAACCAATGCAACTTGCTGCATAATAAAACTTATAACTTAAACTATAAAACGTTATGCATTATCAAAATGCAAAACATACATTAAATACTTTAAAAATCATAACTTGAACTTTTAAAAACATTATGCATATCAATATGCAAAGAGACTTTAAAAATAACAGTTGCAAATTCATTTGCAAATCTTGCTTTGAATTTTTAAAACTTTTTACATAATAAATGCAAACATACTTTAAAAGAAACTTAGATAATAATTGCAAACTCATTTATAAACATATACATAAATATTTAAAATCATTTACTTTATGCTGTAGGTGAAGTTTGAACTTACCTGGTTCTAGCTCTAACCTCCCCTTTCCTTCATTTTCTTTTCATTAGTCGGCCTCTATATCTTGATCATATAACATCCGACTAATTAGTTAACTGTTATTACCAATCTACTCGTTGATAACATAACTTAAACATTAAGTGTTAAACATTCATTCCCTTTTTTTCATGACTTGGTATACTATCGGTTTACCCTTTTCTTTACTTAATTTTGTAACTGACCGGGTTACCTTTCCCTTTGCTTAATTATATAACCACTGGGTTACCATTCTTTCTGCTTAGCTCGGTAACCCATCAGGTTACCTCCTTCTTTACTTGACTTTGTAACCTACCAGGTTACCTTTGTTTTACTAGAACATCCCTTATTAAATTTCCCATCTCACATGATGGTTTCTTTACTTAATGCATTAGGGAACATTTTCTATCTAAGAGCTTTTTCCTAGCTCGGAGTGTTTGACTCTGCTTTAGCCGTTTTCTTGATAATGACGATTTAACCCTTGGAGGGTTTTTCGTCAACTTCGTAACTCTATAAAACCCATTGCTTAACTTTAATGTTTCATTGCTTACATATTACGAAAAAATTCCTGCTAAGGAGCGTTTTTTGATATCGAGCATTTCAGGTCCGTTTTGACCATTTTCATAAAATGACCATTTTGCCCTTAATCTCTTTTTCTTTTATTCTTTCCTTGACTAAACTTTGAATCCTTTAAAATTTAGCATCTATGATTACTCATTATCTACAACAGTGTAGAAAACCAACGTTTCTTAGTGAAAACCTAGTCTTTATACAATTTTATGGTTTGAGCCCAAAATACAAAAATATTTACATTTTTACCCCCGGAACCAAAACAACCAATTTATACCATAATGTTCAGTTTTTCTCAAGGAATAAAACTTACAAAAGCACCATGGTCGAATTCAAAACATTTTATAAAGTTTTCATTTCTTGAAATTTTGTACCTAAAATTTCGTAAAATTCATAACTTCTAAACCAGGTAGAATTTTGGAAAATTGTACATGATATGTTAACAGTTTTGACGAGTTCTACAACTTTCGTGTTGTAAATTTTTTTAAATTCCAACGTTTAGGGAGACTTTTTGGCTGATTTTTAAATATGCTGAAAATTCATTTTCTTTACAATTTAGTTCCTTTCAAAATTTCACTAAAACCCTTACTTTCTTCTTTTCATCATCATCACCATCAATATAGAACATAAACCAATCATGTCATAATGTGCATATTACATGCCATATGCCAAAACATTTTATTAAACGTATGATATGCATAAAAGCATAAACTTTAACTTAACTTCAAGGACCAAAACTTTACCTAATCCTTGCTAAGGCTTGTACTTCCTTTTCATTGCTTGAAATCCTTCAAAGTCCCCTTGACATCCAACCCATACCTCATCATAAAACAATTCCATCAAAACTTGAACAAAACCCATAGAAAACTTAGGAAAAAGTTTGGGTTTTACCTTAAAATTTGTGAAATCCTTGAGCTTTTAGTCTTAAACTTGCTTTGAACATGACTTGGAGCTTGGAATTCATCAAAATTTTTGGGAAAGAATTGCTAGGGGGGACGGTTTCTTGGGAGGAAAAAATGGAGCATTTTTTTTCCCTTTCTTTCTTTCTTTCCTTTTCTTTCCTTTCCTTTCTTTCTTTCTTTCCTTTAAACGTTTCTCTCTCTTCTTCTTTTTTTTTTCTTGCATGTTGGAGACCATTAGGCCACATTAGTGGATGTGATGAGTCACTTGGTAATCAATTAGGTTACTTTGGGTGGCCAAATGTGATTGGGCCACATTAGTGGATCTGGTGGCCCAATCAAAACTTCCAAGGTGTCCCACTAAACTTTTACACAGTCTACTTTTATACTGATAGTATTTTTTCTGTACTGTCGGTATTCTTTTCCATACAATTCATGAGGTCCCATAACTGCCAATACTTATCCACATCCATCCCTCACATAATGAAGTTCTAATATTATCTAACTTTGTACAATCCAAATTTATACTAATAGTATCTTTCTTATACTCTCGGTATATTTTTATACTACTATAGCATTCCTTATTTATCTGTATTCTCCAAACAATATATTCCTATACTACTTTAACTTAAACAGTCCAATTTCTATACTACTTAACATTAAACAGTTCAATTCCTATACTGCATTACTTTACAGTGTAATTTTTATACTGTATAACTTTATCAGTATACTTCTTTACACTGCAATATTTGAATACTGTATAAATTTTTGTATTATTATACAATATTTTTTTCTTAAACTGTATTTTTTGTCTTAACATAATCCTCAACTTTTTAATGCATTAAAAATTCTCGGGTGTTACAATTTATTACTGTCTGCATCCGATATTTATGTATTCTTTTTTGTTTTGAAATTTTATTTTTCTTTTTGAACTCTTTGTACATGCATGATTTTGTTCTTATGTGAATAAATGTCATCAATCTTATTACAATGTTTTGCTGTCTACTTTTGCTTCTTGTAAATAAATAATAGCTACATATACTTACTGTTGGTGTGTTTTTATGAGTTTAGTGTTTTGTTATAGTTTAAAGTAAGTGTTAATCAAGTTTAGATTTTTTTTTAGTATTGATTTTGTGTTTATTTCTTTCATGGCTAGATATATATATATATATACATATTTAATGTATTTTACATTTGATTACATTTCATATATGGCGATGATGATTATATGTTTTTGACATGTAGAGTTCTATATAGACTAATTTTATATATGTACATATATGTCTGTTTATATAAGACATATATTCTCTGCAGCAACGCGTGAGTTTTTGACTAGTTGAAACATAAGGCAAGCAGATAAGAAAATCCCATTAAACCCATGTTATATCTCTATTGCTGGTAGGCATTTGTTACTTCTAATTTTTTAAGCTATAGTAGGCACTTGATTTTTACACCCTAAACTTTGATTTTTTAGAAGTTTTAGTCCCTAGCTGGTTCGCACTAAAATTCACGATGAATGAATTTTCAAATTTCACTAAGATAATTGTAAAATTCTAACTTCTTTCAAAGGATGAGTAAAAACACGCATTTTTAAAGTGTTTGAAGTGAGCGTCTAGCTTTGAGGCATTGAAAATTGCAGCTACAACATCGGAATTCTAAAGAAGATATGGGCAGGTCAGAAAACCATGCACTGAGAGTGCCTAGGTGCTATGTGACCCGTGCGTTGGCACTGCAATTCTGGCTCGACTACCACAACACCGAAAGTTAGAGCCGTGGTGCCGATTTGAAAATGCTAATATTTTGAGTTGTCTTATTTTAAATTATTTTGAACTGTTATGTTGTTTGGTTGTATATACTTTCATAGAAATCTGTATGCCCATTACGAACATACATATCGGTTGTAATCGTTATGTTATTCACAAAAGGATACCTTTATATGAAAAGTTACATGGATTAAAACGATCGTGACAATTCATGATAAGGCACCCTTATGTGTTTATTACTTCTTTAGAATTTTTAGATTTCATATCTTGTTCTTGAACACTATTATATTGCTAGTTATAGTGTTCTATATTTGTTGTATTTTGGGGTAGTTAGCCCTAACATGTTAGCAAACTTTGTAGTGGAAGCAAATAAAACCTCAAGAAAAGTATTCATGTATGCTTCAAACCCAACATTGCTTTCTAGATTTTCTTACTTCCATTTTTCAGATCTTCACTCAAATTCTCCCACAATAATTATGTTCTAATTGCATTATTATAACTGCAATTCTTACAAAATAGCAACACCAACTTCATTTGTTGTTAAAAACCCAAAAAACTAAAACATTTTGAATGTCATTTATATATGAAAAGACTAGTCCATTACGAATTTAAAAGATGAGCATATATGAAAGAAATATTTGGTGCCCTAACGAGAATATGATCTAAAAATTGTAAGCATGAAAACAGTATTGATTCCACGCATAATAAGAGGAACAGATTACGTATTCACGCAAAAGAACGTTATCAAGAATGTTTTAAGAATGTCATAAGATCTGCAAGAATCATAAGTTTAATTATTGAGCCTCATAATAGTTCCTTTGGTACATTTTTGGTTGTAATAAATGTAAATATGTTGATAAAGTTGCTCCAATTCCCATGGATTTTTAGATGGAATTTATTTTGCAAAACTGCATTTGAATCTTTAAAGTGTTTTTTTTTAAACTTACGTATATATGTAAATGGATGTTGTGCTTTCAAAAAAAAAGGATGTGGTTTTCGTTGATTTCCGGTTTAAGTTTTAATTCAAAATTTCATATGCTATTTCTGATTTCAATTAATTTTACAAGAAACTAGCTGCCTTAGGGGCATTACAGATGAGCTAGACGTTACATATAGTAACAACAATACATTTATTACATACTTGGACATACAGACATGAACCTAAAATTTGCTTATAACATGCTTGTTTTATGCATGCATCTATATCACACGCACGTGTGTGTGTGTGTGTGAACATGAACTAAAACAAGCTTAGATAGAGTCATACATACGCATAGATGCGTATTCACATATACTTGTATGCAAACTGAAAATAGCTAAGAAAGCTTTGGAGGAGGAGGAAGAGGAATGTCCATTGTGCCTTCCAACATCAAGATAACGTTCTTCATCAAAGGACGTAAATCTGGATTTTCTTGAATGCACCAGATGCCCACTTTCACCATTCTTTCTAGTGTCCTCATATGTACATCTTCATCTAATTCCACAAGCTTGTTCAACTCTTCAGCCATAAAACAATCACAGACCCAATCAGAGAGAGCTATCTCATCTGGGGACGGAACATTAACATCTATGCTTCTTCTACAACATATAATCTCAAGAAGCACGATCCCGAAACTATAAATGTCAGACTTAACAGATATTAAAGCATTCTTCTTCCACTCGGGAGCAAAGTATGACCTTGTGCTCTCTTCAACCCCCATTAATCCTTTTGCTTGCTGTGGCATTTGCAGCCTTGCAAAACCAAAATCAGAGATCTTTGCAGTCAAAGTATCGTCTAAAAGTATGTTTTGGGGCTTCAAATTGCAATGGACGATATGAACTCCACACTCTTCATGCAGGTAGAAGAGACCTCTTGCCACCTCTAGCGTAAATCTTACCCTTTCTTTCCAAGAAGGGCGCACACTTGCCTTAAAGAGAAGATTGGCGAGGGAGCCATTGCTCATGAATTCGTAGACAAGAAGCTTTTTGGATCCCTCAATACAGAAACCAAGCAATTGAACTAAGTTTCTGTGGTGAGTCCTTCCAATGGTGGTCATTTCAGCTCGAAATTCTCGTATTCCTTCTTCTGCAGCATTCTCTAGTCTCTTAACGGCAATAGCTTTGTTGCAGCCAGATAAAGTGGTTCCTTTATAGACTGCTCCAAAAGAACCCCTCCCCAGTTCTTCCGTGAAGCCATTCGTCGCTCTCTCAAGCTCATTGTAAGAAAATGATTGCAAACTAAAATCTTCAGCTAATCCCACATTTGCATTTTCAAAGAGCCTGTTGTACCTATAAAGCCTATGCTTATAGATGACAAAACTAGAAGCTGCAAAGACAAAGAACATGAATGTAACAAAGCCCAAACTGAAGGCAAGAACTAAAACTGTATTGTTCTCTGTTTGGCTTTTGGGAGGAGGTGCAGCATCGTGCTTAGTATCATTGAGCTTTCCTGAAACCACCTTGAACAAAGCTGTAGCTGAAATATTTGAATTTCTTTTGCCGTATCTTAGTGGGAGCCTATAATTGCTGCAAGTTGGACTCGTGTACAACGCAGCCCAACAGTTGCAATCTTCTAGGCAAAAATTACTACATAATTGCTTGCTTGGTATTTGTGTAACTAAATAAGGGTGATCTCCCCACGTCATGTTTTCTAGAGTAGACATATTGTATATAAACCGTTGTTGCTCTTCTTCTTCTGGCCTGCAGCCGTCGTCACTGAAATTCCGATAGCAGCCAAGATTTTTAGTACTGGCGTTGATGAACGCGAATCCAGGGTAACAGTAACAATCTCCTCTTTTGCCATCTCCGTCGCAAAAACTGTTAAGGCCGCAAAAACCTTTGACATCGCATTGGTCCTGCAAATTCGACCATATTGTGGAGACATTTGAACTTTGGTTGCTCTGGATGTGGTGTGAATACAATCTGAAAATTCCATCAGCATCAATTGTTGCACGATAGACGACAGTGGTGTCACCAGTTTCCCTTGGATTATAGCCGGTAGTGTCTTCTGCTAAAATTTTAAATTCAGAAAACTGACTCCTTGAGCTATTAAAAGATTTTTGTTTGGAGAAATAGAGAACCCCGTTGTTGCTAAGACATAGATCTCCATCATAAAGAGCTCCTGCATCCCAATAAGCATTTTCGGGTCTACTGAAGCTGTTTGGGGCGTACAACACGAGGTTGCCGTCTCTTTTCCAACTGAGACGGTAACCTAAACCGGTAGACACTAACTGATCTGTTCCTTGAATAAGATGTTGACCTCCTAAAATTGTATCGGTTGGAGAATCAAAGCTGCGCCAGATAACATCCGAGAGGTTGTCACCACAGAGCACAAAATTCCCGGAATCAAACAAAGCAGCTGAAGTTATGTGTTTGGAGATTGGCCTGCCGTCATCATCGTCAGTATGCAAATCAATCAGGGGATGATCATCACGAGTTCGAAGAATCAAGCCTTGTGTCGTCAACTCCAGCGTAGCATTTGAAGGCAAATGCTGGGCAGAGCCATCTTTATTTGGACAAGTCCAAACAATCACGTTATTTGGTGGAGTGAGCATCCAAATCCCAATAGTAAAGCGGCTTGCTGCTTCATGAGGATAGAAACCAAAGGCAAAGATCCCCGAAGGTGAGACCCAGTATGGGCTAGTGCTTGTGTTATTCGGGGGAATTGAGGAACCGAGTTCGATGATTTTAGCACTACTAATATTGGGCAGCCGGTTTGTTTATGTTTTTGCTGTGACGAAGGAGATTAGATAAACACAGGACAGTCCTGCTAATATTACTCGTACAACTGCAGCTGCAAAAGCCATGAAACCAGAGAGTGATCAATTAAAATGATCAGAGAAAAGCTCAAATAATAAACAGTTCAAATTTACCCTGGTACAACGCCATAAAATTATTTATGTTGACTTGAGAAAATAATTGGTATCTGTTCAAAGACTAGATGTGTCCTGAATAATAATAATAATAATAATAATAAGATGCAACGTATTTTCAAAATGAAAAATAAAAAGGGAAGAAAAGTCCGAGCCCGGGGAATAAGTTACCTGAGAATACTAATTTACGAGTAGATGTAGATGGCTAGAACTGGTGGACCAAAGGTGGAGGAAACGCGCTCAGATTCCAAGTAACCGGACGTACACGGAGACTTTGAAGTCAACCATAGAAAATGAAAAAGGTGTTTATTCCCCTTAGTCAATACTCACAGATAACGGGTTAATTAGGTAATTGTGCTCCTAATCTTAACTAATTTTTAATTTATCTTTTTTTTTTTAGAACCTACAAAAGTACGCTTTTAATTTTAAAACATTATTTTAATTTTATCTCTATGAATAAAAAAATTAGACAAAATAACATGATCATCCTTAAAATAGTTATGATAAATATTTTATATATTAAAAACATAAAAAAGCCTAAAACAAAATATTAAATTAAAAAGATCATAAGTTTCATGACTTTTAAAATTTTAAAATATGTTTTAAAATTTTTTCTCAAGAATAAACATATATTTCATAAAAAAATAGGTTTGATTAATGATATTTTTTTATCGTATTTCTATTTTTTTAGTCAAAAGTCTATAAGAGATAAAATTGAAACATGTTTTTTAAATTTAAAAAATAATTTCATAGTTTTTAAAAACAAAAAGACAAATTAAGAAATAAAAAAAATAGAAGGTATAGTTATATAATAAACGTAGGTCTCACTTGGTAGGGCCCATTATATGAGTGCAGCGAGGAAAAATATATCCTCCCTCTAGCTACCTTAGATTCCTTTGCCTCACTAACTAGTTGAAAGTTGAAATATACCCTTCCCATTTGCATCAAGTATGTCAAAAAAAAAATAATAAAACAAAAATTAAAAAGTGAGAAGGTAAAAAGGCAAAAAGATGTAAATAAAGAGAGGGGAGGTCTATAATTGTAACGATCTTACTTATATAGCCGTTACTTAACTATATAGTCTTAAACTTAAACATGCATTAATGTAAAATACTTATATTGAGGAATAATTTCAAAAAAAAAAAAAAATCAAAATCTTGAAATGAATTCTTAACATATATCTTTCAAAGAAATAATAACTATTTCTCAAAACTTAATTCCATAAATCTATCATAATAGTATTTATTTCTTAAATGCGATAATAACGTAATAATAATTATTACATTTTAATATAATCATAATTTTTAAAGAGTTAATTCTTTACAAACCTCATACATTATCTTCTTAAAACATAATAACGATAGTTTCTTTAAAATTTTCTTTTAAACATAAAAATAATCATTTAAAGACTCTTTTTAAAACCTTCTTAAAATTATTGTTTTATTTTCTTATAATTTATTAACTTAAACCCAATGTACTAAATTCAAAAAAAAAAAAAAAAAGAAATCAAATCATTCTTTCTTAAAACTTAACATGATAGTAATTTCATATCACTTATTTTCTTATGTCTAACATATTAGTTTTTTAAAGCAAAATCTTTTAAACTTTTATTATAATAAATTCATAAAGCATATTCATTAAAATTCTTACTTAATTTAATGCAAAACTCCAATAACATTTCTTAATTATATATAATCTTATACTTTTCTTTCTTGAATATTTTTCTGTATTTAATGCAACATTTTTAAACTTTAAAATTCTTTAGACCAAGGTTGTATAATTACAACCCTAGTTTTGAAGACATACATATGAAGTCTTATTTACTTTTTAATATATACATAATTTTGTAAGATAAAAATGTGCATAATTTCATAAACAAAAAATGCGAAAATGTTATATTTGCATGAGTAGTATCTATTCCCAACTTCACCATTTGTCCGCTGCTCATCACTACCCATCAAATGTTGCTGACGGGTTTATTACCTACAGCATGAATATACTTAAATGAGCTTTCGCTTAGCAAGTAGGAAAGTTGACTAACAAAACATAATTAAAAATCATTTAATAAAAACACATATGAACATTTTATGCTTAATTATTTATTTAAGCTTTAACTTATCTTATTAATTAGGCCCGGGTAATCTTATCGGTTGTGCATGATCTTCGAAAAGTTGAGGTTCACGAGGTCCCTAGCAATGTTGAGATCATAACTGTATTGAAGCCTCCTTGTAGGTCGAGTGGTTGGTACGACAACCTTAATTTGTCTTATTAATGTCGCTTACCTTATTTGTGTGTATGTAGTATGATATGTTACTACATAGCATCACCATTTCATAAATCATAATTCATAAATCATAATCATGCTTTAACTTAAAGTGACTAAACAATATAATTTATTATTGCTTACATCACATATTGACCATGACATAGTCACAACATAACATGACATAGCATGACATAAATATAATAATTCATAATCATATCATAACATAAGACAATGTGACAAATCACTGATCTTGTATTTCATAAGTTTTTATGAAAACATGTAAAACAATTTATTTAAAAACTATTCATACTGTAGGCGCTATTCTTATTTACTTGGATTCCAAGCTAAAAGGTTCTAGTCGGATCTCACTGTATCTATAGTCCATGAAGCATCCTCGATAGTGGTCTTCGAACGACCGTAGATGGCTACAAATGCTTCATGGGGATTTGTAATTGTTAAAAACATCATTCACTTTGTTACTATAGTCTGTGTTACCTCAATCCACGTGTAGTTGATACTGGATGATTTTTAACGAAGTGAAATTAGCACCAGTGAAGGGTACATCATGTCCAAAATATCAAAACAAGTTAAGAGGTGGTCTCGACTCTTCAATTGGAGATCTAGATCACAAAACCCGACGCTTGTTGTAGCCCGGCCACCTACGATGGTGCATGGGGCATGTTCGACAGCTTCGGTGGTCAGCTAATACTAAAACTTTGGCTCCTACTTGTTTTCCACCTTCTAAGTTGATTAGTGGGCTCAATTTGGCTTAATTTGGCCTCTATTTGGATAGATCAAAACCCGATGGTAGGGAAAAATAGAGACTTCGATCATTACTCTCTGGCAGACTTACCATGCAATTAACTTCATCTTTTCACTTGGCAAGATCCTCTGACTGTTTTCCCTATGGTGGTGCTCTTCAACACCATGTGGATCGATAGCTCCAAGCACTCCACGGTGGCACACAATGGTGGCCCTTAATCTTCGTTAATCAATGTTTCTTCCATGAAATTGATCAAAGGTTATCAATCTCTGAACACTTCTAAGTGCAAAGGACCATTAATTTGCCACCACACAGTCGAGAATGTCACGATTAATGTTCCTCGCGACAACGGCGATGGGGCCATTTGAACTTTGACAATGGGCGAGATTTTCCTATAATTGATGGAGAGCTTTTTCTCCCTTTGATGGTCTAAATGTGAGAGTGAAGCCAATTGAGTTTGATAGTGGCCATAAGGATAGGTTCGACATCCCTCATGGGGGTAGTGGCATAGTGGGTTTAATCTCTAATGTCAAGTAGAGATATCTTGAAATTGATCGAGGCGTCTACTCACCATCGCTTTCTATTCCTACTGGTATCGATGATGTGCTTCACCATCACCATAGATGACGGTTCTAATGGTGGCCGGACGGTAGAGATGGGATGGCTTTATTCGAACTACGCTGGCCAAAATCGAGCATAATGATCGATACCTTCTTGTACCTCTCATCGATCAGGATCTATAGACACCAAGATCATGTCGATCGATGGTCGGATAGCTAAAAACTTGAGCCAAAAAGAAATAGGTTTTCTGTGAGCTTTAACCAATGAAGTTACGATCGGCACAATACCTCATCGGACTTAGCTTGTCGAGAGCTTTCCATTAGTGCAAAAGGTGTAGTAAATGGTGATCGAAATCTTGATTGGAGTTGAAGGAGAGAGAGAGTAAAGAGAGAAAGATAGGATGATTTTATTTTTGTTCGCATGTATTTATAAGCTCTCTTGTGGTCTACACAGTCTAAACTATGTCATGAGTGGTTCAATCAAGTTTTTGATCTGTAAACTTGGAAATTTTTGTAAACTTTGTCATACTTTTCAAAACTATAATATTCTTTGTCTTTCTAAAAATAAGGAGGTAAATGCTAATTGTGTAATTGTCTTGCTAATATCTTTACATTGTCATAAAATCATTTTCATTAATTTATCCATATTGTATGGATTTTATGATTTTATTCTGAAATGATAAAATCTTTGACAATATTGTCTTCAAAATCAATGATTTACTAATTTTATTATGTATATATATTATTTGCTAAAAATAATATTCTATATGTAAGAATTTTGATCACAACTTAAAATTTTATTTCTTGATCGAAATAATCTTTTATAAATTCTAAAATTTTAGAATCATGAATTAGTAAATAAAACATATATTTCCCATTATAAATCTCTTCTTTTAACATCTATATTTTTAAACTTAATATGAAAATAAATTATAAACTTATAATTACATTATAAAAATGATAGTCATAAATTATAAAAAAAATTGTGTAGATTAAATTGACTATTGGTAAGTCAATATAATTCAAATTCTAAGCTTTAATCAAAATAATTTTTTTGTAACTTCTAAAAATTTAAAATGTTAACTAAAATATATATTTTTCATTAAAAATATTTCATATCATAAACTTCTAATTTTATCATAAAAATAATAGTAGTATAATTTATAAAAATTTCATAAATTAAATTGACTATCTAAAAGTCAAGAATTTAGTATAATTTCTAATGTGTGTAATAGCTAATCATGCATATATAGGATATTGGAAATTCTTGAATTTTCAATAATCCTTTTGACTTATAGAATTCTTATTTTACTCTATAATCTCATTACCTTTCGAGATTGATTTTATTTTTATAATTTTGTGCTCACCATTTCTTAATTATTGTATTGAGCTGATGATCTCATATTTTATTACTAAACTGTTATCATATAGAAATTTTGTATAGTATCATGAATAAGAATTCCTTTTCATCAATCAATCTCAATTTAAATATTCTAATTGAGATTCTTGTAAAAGTCTACTTTGACTCGTACATGGAGTTATTGAATATAAAAGCTTAATTTAGCATATTGAATAATTACTTTAATTATCCAAGCGTAGCATCATAACATTCACTTTGCTATCTATTTCATTCAAAGGGTACATAAAGTTTTGTACCCATAACACAATTTATTATTAAAGTCTTATTGCTAGTAAGACTCTCTAAATACGCATTAATTTAAAAAATTCATAATTGTAAATTACGATTTAAACTTTGAATCTTTCAAGAGTTGTAAATGGTTTTTCAATCTCAAACTAAATTCTCACAGTTTCTCACAATGCTCATCGGTACTATGTATTACCAAATTTATTCTAATTATAGAGTCGTGGAATTTAAATTGTAGCTCCACAAAATTTCTACACATAGGTAAATGTTTAAGATTCAAGAAAACCCTTGGCTTAAATACATAGTTTCTCAATCATATCCTAAATCTACATGTTCTCATATGAACATTTCTTTTTCTCTTATAGAACTTAGATTTATGGATTCTAAACTTATGTTCTCTAACGGACTTAATGATGTGGGTATGGAAAATCCTTAATTAATCATATTTATTAATTTATGGATTTTTTTGGGTATTATAATAGTGGAAAATAGTTTTATTCTCTACCAATGGAGAACGATTTATAGGGCTGGATATGGTTCGTTAATTTAGATCAATGGTAAAAAATGACGGTGCACCAAAAGTGTAGTAGTCTCTTTTACATCAAATTTAAGCCTAAATAGAATAAAGAAAATTAAAAAAACAACCATTACGTTTTATCTAAATCGAATTTCTCACTCAATTATGTTAAATAATGACAAAAGTATCCTTGATTTTCTTATAAATAGATTTGTAAATAATTTTTTTGCTTACAATTTATGACAATAATTACAATAACTTTCAATTTAATCACAAAATTAAACCTACTACTACAATCACATATAAATTTCACATGTATACATAAATTTTGATTTTACAATTCAAAAATAAAAACTATACATAAATTTCACATATTAACTTCACAATTCCCATAAAAAAAATTAACATCAACATACACAATTTATTTTCAAAATACAAATTAAGTTCCAAAATACAACTTTCAATAACAGTAATTTACAATTAATTTCCAAAACACAAATTAACTTTCAAAATACAACTCTTAGTAACAACTAATTTTCAAAACACAAACAAGCATCATAATAAAAAATCGGCAATAAACACCCAGATTTCGACATTTTGAATCTGCCGTAGCTAGTTCCTCGGACGGCGTTGAGGAGCTTAACCACTAATCACAAACAGAGTCAAAATTCTATAATAAATATTAAAGTTAAATTTATTAACCTAGATTCTGACGTTCTTAATCGACTGTCACTAGCCTCCTTGGACCGTGTCAAGGAGCTCAACCACTGATTGCAAAACAGAGCCAAAATTCTATAGTAAACATTAACGTTAAATTAATTATCCTTTTGTGATAACAAATTTGATTGATAATTTCCAAAATTCAATTGATAATTTCCATCATAATTTGAGGTAGAAGAAATTTTAATCCTTAACTTACTTGAGAATTTAAATTATGTAATTTTTAGTATAATATGGTGCTAGTAGTATATCAAGAAATACTTTTACACATAATAAATTCTTAATAGGCTATTAGCTAAAAAATGAAGTCACATAACTAGTATTTTTGGTAAAAAATACTATCTAAGTTTAGAAATTGACATTGTCAATACCAAAGTAGAATATAGAAAAAGGTTGAGTTTATGTTTATGTAGACTACAAATAATTTTAGAGAAATGCTAGGGTCACTTGTTATTTGTCCTTCTCTGTGTTCTTATTTTGCCACATGTCATTCTATTTTGCCAAAAAAAATAGAGCCTAATTACAAGCCATCTTTTTAAATATTTATTACTGCCGTTTTTATTTTTTTTTCCCTTTTGTTTTCCTTTCTAATCCGTGTGATTTAAAAAAAGAATCCATACTTTAAAAAAAAAAAAAAAAAAGAATCCAAACTTATATCTACGTTTGGAAAGACCGTATAAACCACTTAAAACTTAAAAAACTTTAAAATATTTATACATATAATCGTTACATATACATATCTATACATATATATGTATATAAAAGCTTTAACATACGCTTAAAACTTAAAGCGTGGAAACTACTGTTTAAACTTTTTTTTAAAAAAATAAGAGCCTACGGTTAAAACTTATAAATTCAAGCCTACTATTTGACTTGAAGAAAAAGAGAAAATTTATATATTCTCTTATAAGATTAAAGAGTGCAAAATTATAATAAAATTCAAAATAATGGTTAATTGTGTTTGTACTTAATTTGAGATTAACAATTTCCTTTTTAAACTTTTTTAGTCCCTGTGAAATCTTTTAGAGAGTCCTCTTTTTTTTTTTCCGCAATTCCTTGCCCGCCAAACAATGTTCCATCTAAAAATAACCTTATAATTTCCACATAAAGATATAAAAACGATCATAACTATCGTGGAACCTCCTACCATACCGACAGGAGCCCTCCGTGAAGTTTCTAACTCCATGAATTTGCTTCTTTACGGTATAGTTGAAGAAAAGGCACTTAAAATGGGGGAGGAAAAAAAAAAAGTAAAGGGAACTGATAAGAAAAAAACCAAAATGAAAATGTGTCACTAAAAGGAACTGTATGGTGTAGTTGAAGAGAAGGCACGTAAAAATTGAAAAGAAAAACCTCTCCCACAATTTCCTTTCTAGTCAAATAGAGAGGAGCGACAAAAAATCTAATGAAGTATAAAATAATAGCCTATTGTTATGCTAGTTTTTTATGAGTAAATGACACGATACATGACAAGACCACGAAGTATAGAGTGACAAAAAAGTGTAACCTTAGTATTTCTTATAATTTTAAGATAAAAATAATTTAATTTTATTACATGACTATGATATTATGCCAATATTGGTTTATATAGAGATTAGTTCTAGATTGTGTTGAAAAATAGATCCTTTTTGTCTCGAGTTTTTTTTAGGTAAATTGCTTAGTCTAATTTCTACTACGCATAGAACCAAACGAAACGAGTTTATATCTTTGCCGTGTAGACTGCGTCAAAGACTAATTTTAATGTCAATCCGAAAACAGTTTGCAGTCTAATAGAGTTGCCGCGTGGACTGGTGCAAAATGGTCACATGCTACATTAATGCTTGCATAGAATTATATTGGTTTAGTCAGTCTTGGCCTATCCCCTATAGTATCGATGTGACTAGCTAAATTTCAATGGTAGAAGTTGATTAATATGATTTCCACCCGTCTGTTCTTTTCATAGTAATGGGTTCATAGATAGATGAGATCGTTTAGAGACTTTTCTGGAGTCATGAGTGACTAGGTCTTTGGAATATTAATGTCTATAGAAAGTAATCACAAACGCGCTATATTGAAAAAAAAAAGAGGGTGTAGGGATGAAAACACATTTTGTTTGAATACGATGCAAAGATGATCATACAATCCAAGTAAATTATTGAAAATCAAGCAACTGAATTGTTAAAGAGAGAATGATTAATACATAGATTTAACAGTTTAACAATGTGTCTACATTTATAAACCAAAAGAGCGGTAAGCACCGTCAATAAGCTCTGTAAATAAATTATTTACGACTATCAAATTTTCTAAAATTAATAAATTTATTCAATTGAAAATAATATAATTGCGTATAAAAGTCAAAGTTTACATTTTTGTCCATTCGAGTCTGTTATTGCATAGATTTAATATTATTCAAAGTATAAAAGATTTATTCAATATGTACTATAACATATTTGATACCAAGTAGATAACGTTAGTTTATAACTAGCAGGAGCTTTTAGCTTCCTTTTAAACTTAACCATGCGCCGGTGAATATAGAAATGGGACACGCGGGAATGTTAATCGATAGAAGGTTATTATAGCTACATAAACTTATATAAAATCAACAATCACAAATTAAAATAGAATAAAATCAACAAAGAAAGATCAGAACATCTAGATTCACAACCAATATTATATTATATTATATTATATTAAGCATATGAAGCTTCTTCTATAGGGAAATTAGGCCTTCAATTGCACCAAATAATACGAAATCAAATAAATAAAAGTTAGGCATCTCAATAATAATTATAAACACAATACAAACTTGTTATTGTTGCCTAAATTTGTATGTAAGAATTTACGGGCACCACAATCAATCAACATTCTATCATAGTAATATTACTCCATTTGTTAAGAAGTAAGGAGCTAAATTCAATACTTTTCAAAATATCACTTCTCCAAAATTTTATTACAAAGGTGTAGAAAAGGTGAAGAACACAAGGAAAAAATGGGTTTTTTGACCTTAGCTATGCACCCCTACAGTATAAGAAGTCGTGTCGCTGTTAGGAAAGACAAAAGTTGTAACGCCCTACATTTTTGGGCCATCACTAATCTTTCTTAAACATAATTTCTACTTACTTAGTAAGAATTTACATGGTCAAATTTTTTTTCTTTAAACATACTTAAATAGTTGCAACATCTATTGCAACATAACTTACAACTTAACTTTATAATTGCTTAAAACATTTCCTAAATATGTCTTCAAAAAGTTTTCCGCAAAACATTTCTTAAAAAAATACATCTCCTTTAAACATTAACTTTCTTAAAACTTTAAAAACAATATTTCAAATAGTGTAAAACTTTTCTTTTGCCAGCAGAAGACAACTTGTAGTGGTATCTATACCCAAATCTTTGCATCTATCTACAGTAACACCGAGCTCTTCAACCCGTCCTTTTGGCCTTCTATAGGACTACCTACAGCATGAAGGGGCTTGTAATGAGCTTTTGCATAGTAAGTGCAAACATAATCTCATAATACATTTGAAATATTCATTACAAAACTTTTCTCTTAAAATCCTTTCTCATAAAACATTTTTCATAAATGATTCTTATAAAATATTTCCTAACGTTTTCACTAAATATTCTTGCCTTGCTTAAAAAAATGTGTAATTCTGTTTATGCTCTTTTATAAACATTTTATCGTCATCCTAAATTTTCTTGTATTTTTTAACCAATAGTAGCAATTTATGATCTACGATTGCAGAAGGCTTTTGTTTGATAGTGATATGAAACATAACCTAAAATGAATAAACCGACCTTATGTGTTTGTTGCTTAGATCAATCTATCTTTCTCAACTTAATGCTTCTATTAAATTGAATATAGAAAACTTGTTCTAGCTAATGAAAAGAAATTTAGTACAAAGCTTGTTTTGCTAAACAACAAAATAAGGAAAGATCGGGATAATAGAGGTTGTTCCTATTTACGGTTGGTAATTTCAACAAAAAAAAATAGAAATAATTCTATGATTACTATTAAATTATTGTCTAACTATGGGGAATGAACCCTTAACCAGCTTTATTATTTTTGCTTACAAAAATTATGTTATAATTTTATTTATTCACAGTTGATATTTTATTTAAGTTCAATTTTATTATTGTCATTTTCTTATTAATTAATTTCTACGCTCACTTTTTTTTTAATTTGTATTTCAATTGTCATTTTATTTTGCATTCTAATCTTAATTGTTTTGTTTTATTTATTTAGTTTGGTTATTTTAGCTCTATTGAGTACTTTAGTTAATTTCAAACCAACTTTTTCTATTTCTGTAAAAATAAAAAAATAAAACAATAAATAAATACTAATACAAATATGTAAAAAATTAATATCATATTAATTAAAATTAATCATCATAGGAACGATACTCAACTCATTATTATATTACTTAATACGACCATGTACACCTGCATGTATAAGAACCAACGCTTCCAGTTTTTGGTACCATAGCCTAGGAATTGTATTTTTAATTAATTTACATCATTATTTCTTTTTTAGTTTCTATTAGTTTCATTCTTTGTTCATTTTTATTTTTAGGTTTGTACACGCTTGAATGTCCATCAAAGAGTTTGAGGAAAGATTCCTAAGAGTCAAACACTACCTAGAAACAGCCAGCATCACGCAACTGCTTTCAACTCCTTCACCTCTTTCTTCATCCTCACGTACACCATTTATCCTTCCACACAAGTTCAATAGAGCAGTACACATAGATCTACCATAATCTAGTGATTTGTCAGCACACTTTAACTAACAGGAACAAGAAAAGTGGCGGTGAACAACCGCACATTCAAAGAGTTGGTGGCACCGATCCTAGACCAACAACTGCTTTGCATTCAATATTCCAACTTGAAGGCTACTTTTGAACTCAAGTCAGGATTGATCAACCTCTTGCCAACATTCCATGGTTTCATAGGAGAAGACCAGCATAAGCATCTCAAAGAATTTCATGTGGTATGCTCAACCATGAGACCAACTGAAATTTCAACTGAAATTTCTAAAGAGCAGATTAAACTAAGGGCCTTTACTTTCTCTTTGGTAGACTTCATTAAGGAATGACTCTATTATCTACCTTCTGGCTCCATCATAATGGAATGAGATAAATAAACTCTTTTTGGAGAAGTACTTCCCTACATCTAAAGTTGCAACCACCGAAAAAGAAATATGTGGCATCTAACAATATAGTAGAGAGTTCCTTTAAGAGTGTAGGGAACGATTCAAGGAAAATTTCATGACGATTAAAAAATTATCATGAAAACTTAGTCGTGGTACAAAATGAAGTTTTTACGACAGTTTTTTACTATCGTGTAATAGGAAAAATGGCACAAAAAGGGTGATGTTGGTAATAATTCTCCACGACGGTTTCACAGAAAACTATCGTGGAATAGAGGCTTCCACCAGGGTTTTTTAAAAAACCGTCATGGAATCTTATTATTCCATGACGGTTTTTTAAAAAACCATCGTGGAAGCCTCTATTCCATGATAGTTTTCTGTGAAACCGTCGTGGAGAATTATTACCAACATCACCCTTTTTGTGTCATTTTTTCTATTACACGACAGTAAAAACCGTCGTGAAAACTTCATTTTATACCACGACTAAAGTTTTCATGACAATTTTTTAGAGGCTTCCACAAGGGTTTTTTAAAAAATCGTCGTGGAATCTTATTATTTCACTACAGTTTTTTAAAAAACTGTCGTAGAAGCCTCTATTCCATGACGGTTTTATGGGAAACCCAGTGGAATAATTAAGATTCCATGATGGTTTTTCAAAAAACAGTTATGGAAGCCTCTATTCCACGAAAGTTTTCTATGAAACTATCATAAGATTCTACAACAGTTTTTCAAAAAACCATCATGGAAGCCTCTATTCCACGATTTTCTGTGAGACCGCCATGGAATAATTAAGATTCCATGATGGTTTTTCAAAAACCGTCATGGAAGCCTCTATTCTATGACGGTTTTTTGTAAAACTGTCGTGGAAGTCTATGTTCCACGATGGTTTTCTAAAAACTGTCGTGAAAAATTAGTATCACCATAAAAAAAAATCTCCAAAAATTTTTGATTTCCCATGGGATGGCCAGTCCCGTGTGTTATCCATTACAGTCTATGTTCCACGATGGTTTTCTAAAAACCGTCGTGAAAAATTAGTATCACTATAAAAAAAAATCTCGAAAAGTTTTTGATTTCCCATGGGATGGCCAGTCCCGTGTGTTATCTATTACAGCAAGGCCCTAATTGCATACAAAAATTGGTGTATATTGAAATTACAAGGTATTTGCAAGATCATTTACATTTGAGCTATTTTGAGCAATTGTTTATCTACTATCTCCATCTATGTCCATCTAAAGATCACATACCTATTTACAAATTATACACACTCTAATCTAACTTCATGTATATCTGGATGTATTTAAAAATCTTTTTTTCCTAAGGCTTGTATACCACATGTAATTATATCCCGCATGAAACATAGAATAAAAAAACCACATTCTACGTTTCTTTGTTGTCTTGGACACTTAAGTTTGGAATATAGCATTCTGTTCAGTCAGTTTGTGACACCGCTTCCCGCTTGAAGCTTCCAATCGTTAAGCGCCCTAACAATGTGTCATGTTTAAATGAATTAATAGACCATACAATTATGAGGGACTAAAAACTGTTAATTTTATAAGAGAATATTAATATTTACAATCTAGTGACTGATACGAAATCCTCACATGGTGGGTGTCCGAGGGGATCAAACCAATATATTTGGTCCTCCCATGGGGAAGAAGTGCTAACATCTAATGTTCTCCAACATTGTATGGCAGGAAGAATAATTTTCCCTCGGTGCTTGAGCCAATAGGTGGAGGAGTGATGTGGCGTGCTCTCTAGGATCACTCTGTAAGTCTCTTGTAGCACTTGAAACAATCGCCGATGATATAAAGCCAAAATTTTGCGCCAAGCCATAAAGTTCACAATATTCTACAAAAAAACTACAATAAGAAACAATACAGTCAATTATTTGAAAGCACCTTACAACTCTACCTATATTTTAAAAATATGAAATAAGGATGGAGTTATTACCTGAGGTATACCAGGATATAGTTTGGCCCTATGTTATCAAAGTTGATGAAGTAGTAAACATCTTAATACCCCACATAGATAGGCAATTTATTGCCAGTGACATTTATCGGTATCGGGCACTAAATCGTCGACCCATCACGTATGAAAGAATGTACGTACAGAGCTAACTACATAAATTCTTGAGGTACTAAAGCGAAGTTAAATGCAAGTAGTTGCTCATTAGCAATAGGTTGTTTTTGTTCCTGTTCTACCTCAGGTTGTGATTGTCTTGCTTTTGTAGACCTTTTCTTTTTTTGGTGTTTCTTTCTGCTTAGATCTTGTGGAAAGTGGCTAGGTGCTCGACTTGTCTTCGTCAATGTGATGACTTCAACTAACCTTTTCAGCTATGCGATGAAGCTTTCGATTGCTTCACCTACAGTTGTTGCTTCAAGTGTTGGAATAGGTAATTTAGCTGTTCTAACTCTGATGGTAGTGATGCTAACATGCACGTTTTCTTCCCCTAATAGTCGTCCATTAACTGCATCAGTTGGAAGACTCTCCATCCATACTTTCCCAAGCCAACAAGTGCACACCCACCATTAATTCTATCCTTAACAAAGAGCCTGCATTGTTCGGGCTCTTGATGAGGAGGTGACAATTGAACTTTTGGAGCTTCTGGAGCTTCTGCTACATTATTGGTTACAACTAGCTTTGATGCTATTGCATTGTGAGATGCTATCATCCATCAACTTAGCATGTCCTTGGGAAATGAGCTCGGTCACAAGACCTCACAATTTTACAATCTCCATCTACATCTTTGACATTTGGAAATTCAATTTCGAAGTACCTGATTGAAGGTCAAAGTATTGAGATTGTTTCACATATTTTGATTGACCGCGAACATGTCCTAAATGTTTCAGTTTCCCTAGTGCCCTCATCAAAATATCATCATTATCGACCGATTGGAAGCTCTCTTGACTTTGTTGTGTCGTGTATTCATCCTGTAAAACAACAACACAACCATGCTATTCAAATCATCCTTCATATGGTATTAAATTACAAATTCAACAAACTTACAATCAAGTTCCTAATTTCTGCTACTTTTAGATTTTTAAACTGGCCATCAGGACCTTGACATGATTTTACCCATAACTCCTCTCGTGTTGGTAGTACGCCTGTCTTAGCAAACTATATTACACTATGTTAGTAACATAGTAATGATAGAATAATTGATATATGTAATAGGAGTAAAATATTAACATACCAAGGATTGCTCGAGCTCTCTATATCTGACTCGGCTAACCATAGAGTAGTATTCATTTTCTGCTCTTATTTTTCTTGTATTTGATGATAGTAGTTGAAATTCGGTGGAACGTCGATACCTCACAAAAGCTTCCCAATCATCATCGTTTATGAAGGGGTAGAAGTGTACTACTTAAAGGCCATTTATATACATTTTTATCCTCCTCCAGAATGGAAAGATATGGTTGTACGAAGGTAACGTATAGGTCAAATCTAAACCATTTTACTAATTTGTCACAAACCTTGAAAGCCCTTTCCTATACCAATCCTCGATTGTGAACGCTTCGTATATCTCTCTCCAAATCACATCTTTTACTTTACCCAAATCCTTAGACCTCCAATCTTTTGTCCATATCAGAACATGCTCTTGACTAAGGACTCCAATCGAATTGCTTAATTTATGGCCGGGTGCGCCTTTTGGTTGCCTTTTGAATCAAAAGTCACTTCAATTCTTAAACCTTTCTTTCTGTTTTGATGAATTTTTTTCGTCAATGTAGCCCTTCACTCAAAGTCTACTTTCGAATCAAATTCGGTTCGCCTTCATCACTTAATGCATTAGTTTCCCTTGCTATATTGCGATGAAGATGGAGTGTAGTCTTCGTACTCGTCCTCATATTGTCACTATTGATCTTGCGGGATATTATACCTGTGCAAAGTATGCAGAAACTAACACATACATAGTAATATTAAATGACATATTACACATATTCACATATTCACATATTCATCTTCATACATTTTTAATTACACAATTTCACATATTCATATAATTTCACATATTACACATATTCACAAATTTACAATTTCAATTACATACATAATTTCACAAATTACACATATTCGCATAATTTCACATATTACACATATTTACATAACTTCACATATTACACATATTCACAAATTTACAATTTCAATTACGCAATTTCACATATTACACATATTCACATATTCACATAATTTCACAAATTCACATCTTCACATATTCACAAGTTTACAATTTCAAGTACGTATTCAAATCTTCACATATTCATTGTTTAGGAATGAATGGTTACTAAAACTCCTAAACAAAACCAATCATTGTTTAGGAATGAATGAAAATGCATGATCCATTTATATGCTAAATAAAATTATTAGTAAACTAATAAGGTATTGAGCCAAAAAGGCAATGAAATCATCTATGCATACCCAAATATTGATGCAAACAAAAAAAAGATGAGCAATAAAGCTCCTACTTTCCGTCGATACGCAAACGGTGAAACCAACAAATAATGAAGCTGCAATATATTATATAATGAATGAGTTACAACGATAAGAGCTATGATAAATTATTGTTTGATTGCATCTATATGTGGCCTTTGGGAAGCAAAAAAAAAATATATATATATTCAAATATGACAATGTTCAATTCCTCTGCATCATTTTGTAATAGACAGCTTCTATAATACAACAAATCGTTATAATTACCTCTCACTTCATTAGCTCCCTAATAAAGTTTGAATAGTAAGATTGTAAGATAGCAGGAAATAGCTTAAGATTATATCAATTTTCTAGAACTTACTGGCATCCCAATGTTAATAATTTTATTCAACAAAAAATGAATTATAATTGAACCCCTTCTTAATTAGCACAAAAGGTCAAAATTCAAATCATCACACACAAAAATGAACACCACAAAAATACCCCAATAAACCAACAAAGAAGTTCCCCATTTTAACAATCATATAAGACAAATAAAACAAAGAAAAAAATGCATAACATGCAGAAAATTAAGAACAAATACTTAAGCAGGTGTAGCCATAAGCTTTGGAGACTCAAACAAGTCCAAGTAAGGAGGAGTAGAGTTAACGGATCAGTTGAAAAGAGTCCCAAGGGAACTTGCAAGCACAGAAGCAAGTTTCTTTAAGAAGGGGTCCTTTGGGGTTCATGGGTGGGACCAGGATTTTGGCCTTGGCATTAGTGGAAGAACAACAAAAGCTTCTGCTGAAATTCCTTAGGTTTCTGGGTTCGAGAAGAGATGGTGAAGAAGAAGAAGACGATGGGAGTGATGTAGAGATGGGTAGTTGTAAACCCATGACCTTTTTTTTTTAAGTTTTGATTTTCTTTCCCCTTCGTTTTAGTTGGTCTGGGCTTTTCTCGGTGCTGAATGAAAAATCGAAGGAAATATGGTGCTCTTAACCTTTGGTCACACTACGATGGAGAAGAACTAGAGTCGGGGCGAGTTGGTGAGTTTTGGGCTCATGATTAACCAGCAGACTAGGGGGCTAGGGCGAGGGCCGAGGGGCGAGGGGGGCTGTGGGTGGGTGGAGTGAGCGGGCAAGTGGGGGGGGGCGCGGCGCGAGAGGGTTAGGTGGGGGGCCGAGGGCAAGGGGGAGCTTACCGGCAGCGAGTAGGCGATGGCGACGAAGGCGACGATGGTAGAGGTGATGGCAGCGGAGAGAGATAAGGATTTTAGAGAGAGAGAGAAAGAAGGATTTTAGAGAGAGAGGAATTTTGGAGAGAGATGGTGCATACTCAAAATGGGGGGTAGGCGCGAATTTCAAAAATTTAAAGGGGGGAAATTATGCTTCCACGAGAAGGCCCTAACATTCCACAACGGTTTTTGCAAAAACCATCATGGAAACCTATCATAGCATTAACTACAGCATTCCATGATGGTTTTTGCAAAAACTATCGTGGAAACGTACCACAACATTCCACGACAGTTTTTGCAAAAACCATTGTAGAAACCTATGTACTATTCCACGATGGATTTTGCAAAAGCCGTCATGGAATATTATTATTCCACGATGGTTTTGGCAAAAAGCATCATAAAAAATTGTGTAAAATATTTCCTACACATGATTTTCTTTGCTGCCCAGGGTGGCCAGCCCATGTGTTAAACATCTAATGGCCCAAAATGTAAAGTTTTTCTCTATTTTCACCACAAATATAACTATAGAGAGATATACAAAACCGTTAAAAAAAGATGAAAAATGAAAGAAATTAATTAAAGAAAAATGTTAAAATAAATTAACATAAATTGGTTTATAGATACTCATTTTTTTATCCTTTTTTTCATTGGTTCCTCAATACATATCCATTCCATATCTTCACGAAGCAAGTGTGAAACATCATCTTCAAAATTATCTATCTCTTCAACCGGTGGCAATCCCTTTGTGAATGAAGGGATGTTTATACAATCCTCGGCAACTTCTTCACCATCGATAACTATTTTTGGCTTTGTCGGGATGACTGAGACAACTCTATGTCTTAGGGATCTGTAGTATAAAAAACTTGGATTGCTTGTGATGCCATAATGAAGGGATCATTCTTGTATCCCAATCTTCTAAAGTCAACCACCGTGATGCCGTTATCATCATTCTTAACATAGTTATTGTCAACCCACTTGCACTTAAAAAGTGTTATGCGTAATCCCCCATGATCAAGTTCCCAAATATCTTCAATGAAACCAAAGTAGTTTATGGTCCTATATATCGGATTCTTTTCCTTGGCGGAGACAATATGCATAGCCTCAACACAGAGAGTCACACCGCTATTTTGCACCGGATGCTTCTCATCTCTTTCACGAGTGTAAAAAGTGTAACCATTTATGAAATATGACGTATACCTTGTAACTACCAACAACGGTCCTCTAGCTAGGTTCTTCAACTCCTATGACATGCCCCCATCTTATGATGTGGAGCACTTGCCATAGATGTGTGCTCTAATCCACAACCGAAAGGTCCGGTTGTGTTCATCTTGCAACCACTTCTCATTTCTTGCTCTTTTTTGGTATGCTTTTTTTAATTTGTTTATGTGCACCTCAATGAAAGGCTTCACTTCATTAGCATTGTGCAAGACATAAAGACAAGCTTGCTCCCACTCTTCTCGAATTACTGACGAAGGATTACTAGTAGAATAGTCCCATAGCCTCAATGTTTATAGTCTTTGGCACCCCAATTGTGTCCTCATTAGATAGGTACTTGGAGCAAAATTCAACTGATTTCTCAACTATGTAACTTTCTACAACACACCCCTCTGGCCTATTTTGATTCTTCACATAGCCTTTCAAAACCTTTATATATCTTTCAAATGGGTACATCCATCTCAAATACACCAGTCCGTATAACTTAACTTCACGTACTAAGTGCATCGTTAAATGAATCATAATGTCAAAAAATGCCAGTGGAAAATACTTCTGAAGCATGCATAAGGTTTGCACCAACTTCAATTGCAGTGAATCTAGCACAAATGGATCAATTACCTTCAAGCATATTGAATTGAAGAATGAGCACAACTTGGAAATTGCGCATCCTTTGTTAGAATTTCCCACAAAACAAGTGGTAGTAATTGCTGTATCAACACATGACAATCATGTGTTTTCATGCCAATAAGTTCAAATCCTTCACCGACACCAACTTTTTGAAGTTTGAAGAATAACCGTTTGGCACTTTTAACGAAGCAAGCCATTCACAAAGCTTTCTCTTTTTCACTCTGGATAACGTGTTCTTCACCGGAGCTAAGTAATTGCGGTTTCCTCTTTTCTCGAGGAACAAATCAGGCCTAATCTCCATTTCCATGAGATCCAACCGAGCTTTTTCACCATCCTTAGTCTTGCTCAAAATTTCAAGCAACATGCCGACTAGGGATTCACAAACGGATTTCTCAATATGCATAACATCTAAGCAATGACAAACAAAAAGTGTCTTCTAGTACGGAAGATCAAAGAAGATTGATCTTTTTTTTTCCTTGGTCCATCAATTGGTGGCTCATCCTTACCTTGCTTTCTCTTACTGAGTACAACTCTTATATCTTTTACCATTTCAAATATTTGTTCACCTGTCAAAGGGCGAGAAGGGTCTCTTTGTTCATTGTTACCATCAAAGGCTTTTTTTTTTTGTTTGTGGTAGCAATGATCTTTTGGCAACCATCTTCTATGACTAAGGAAAATAGTTTTCTTACCATTCTTCAACCGTTTGTGAGACGTTTCTGTCATGCAAATAGGACAACCAATAGAACTCTTCACCAAATAACTAGATAAATTGCCATATATGGGGAAGTCGTTAATTGTCCATATCAACATTGCACAGAGTGTGAACATCTCTTTTCGGTAAGCATCTCTAACTTCAACTCTATTTTCCCACAACTTTTTTTGGTCATTAATTAATGGTGCAAGTATGCATCAATGTCATTGCCTGGTTGGTGAGGACCCAAATCAATAAAGACAACATTAAAAACTTTCGCTCCATGCACATCTTTGGAGGGAGATTATAGTTAACAAGTATTACGGGCCAAGTGCCATGCCTACTACTCATGTTACCACGTGGGTTCATTCCATCCGTCGACAAAGCAAAATGTATGTTTCTTGGATCTGCACTAAAGTTGGGATGATCGGCTTCAAAATTCTTCCATTGTGGTGAATCCATCAGGTGTGTAAGCATACCATCATCCACTTGTTTGTCATGATACCATGTCAAATTCTTTGCATGTTCTTGGTTTCTAAATAAACGCCTCAAATATGGTACCAGTAGAATGTACCATAACACTTTCTTTGGCACTCTATTGTTGCCGTCTTTTGGCTCCTTCCTTTCTTCCACCTTGCTTGTTGACAAACTGGATAATAATTCTGGTCCTCATACTCATTCCTATAGAGAATGCAATAATTTTCACAAGCATGAATTTTCGCATAATCCATGCCCAAAGTGCTCAAAGTCTTCTTAGCCTCATACATACTAGTTGGTAATTTATTACTCTCTGGTAGAAGCCTTCCTAAAAATTCCAACAGCTTTGTGAAACTAGAATTTGACCATCCACCAGACGCTTTCAAATTCCATAATCCAACTAAAGCAAACAATTTAGTAAAATTGGTACACCCTTCATACACGGGTATCTCGACATTATTCATCATTGTCTCAAATAAATCCAGACGGTGCACAAAGTGTTCTTCTAAATCATTGACCATATCAACCATATTGTCTTGATCATCCATATTATCCTCCACAATAGCTTCATTTTCTTTACTTAATAAAGTTGGATTAAAATTAGACTTGCCATGAAAATGCCACGTTTGATAACTATTTATAATTCTATTTTGAAATAAATGTCCTCTAACAATTGGAATTGGATGCAATCTATGGTTTTCATATTGAATACAAGGACATCGAATTTTATCACCATTGGCATG
Organism: Artocarpus hirsutus; assembly: GCA_946598075.1. Taxonomy (NCBI): domain Eukaryota; kingdom Viridiplantae; phylum Streptophyta; class Magnoliopsida; order Rosales; family Moraceae; genus Artocarpus; species Artocarpus hirsutus. Next base: position 45,806 of record CAMOHE010051912.1, read on the forward strand.
ACTTTTGGCAAAATCTAAGAACTCTTCCACACCATTCACATACTCTTTAGACAATCGAAAATCCCACATCTATTTTCCTATCCATTTTGCAATTCCTAAATCGAAAAAATAAATAGCAAGTATTCAATTAAAATTAATTTCAAAATTTATATATATACGCACCTATATATATTAATTAATTGTGAAACAAAAGCATCACCCATCATAAAACAAGTTACACATACTTATTATAAAACAAATAAATCATACCCATGATCCACATTACAAATTTCACAGAATAAAAAACAAAATCAACAACTATTTATTAATTTTGGATTAATTATACAATACAATCAATAACAATTTATCAATTTCTAACAAAAACTTACAATTTAGGCTGAGATTAAGGAGTGTAGAGGTAGAGAGGGATGGCGACAACTGATTCAGATGGGTCTATGTTTGTATTTGAGAAGTAAGTTTTTGAATTGTGTCTAAATGTCGAGGTGGAAAAAAGAGGTTTAAGTAAGCTACCACGACTGTTACAATAAAAAAACCATAGTGGAATGGAATCGAAGCTACCATGATGGTTTTTTAAAAAACCATCGTGGTATCTTTTTTATTCCATGATGGTTTTTTAGAAAAATCGTCGTGTAATATGAAAGCTACCATGATGGTTTTTAAACAACCTTCGTGGTAGCTATCAATTCCACGATGGTTTTATTAAAAAACTATCGTGGTAGCTCTACCCCCATTCCACGATGATTTTTGTCTTTGCTGGCATAACTCCCCACACTTTTTCCCCCTTACCACGATGGTTTTTGAGAAATGGTCATTAAATAAAGGTTATATAATCAAAAAATTCTTGTAGTATATATGCAAGCTGCCCTCATCAACAAATCAATGAGCAACTCCTTATCCAATACTTTTATGAAGGATTTCTTCTGATGGACAAAAGCATGATCGATGCCACAGGTGGAAGAACACTAGGTGACAAGACTCTTGAAGATATGATAGCTCTAATTTCAAACATGGCAGCAAACTCCCAATAGTTTAGCCAACAACATGAACTACCTCCACCACCACCATAAAGAAAGTGAATGAGGTCAGTACTTCTTCTACCACTGAACAACAACTTTTACAACTTACCTTTCTCATTCAATAAATGGCTTTAGGAAATGTTCAACAAGTAAAGGTGTAAGGGATATGTTTTGTTGCAGGCTATCCTACCAATATGTGCCCAACTCTGCAAGATGGCAACATGGAGCAATAAAATGCCATAGGAAGATTCCCAAGACAACAAAGGAAGAATGAACCCCTTTTCCAACACTTACGACAATGGATGGAGGGATTATCCCAATTTTAGTTACTAGAGAACACAACAACAAGCAATGCCAAATCCCATGATCAACAAACCACTACACTTCAACCAACTAAGGACGCAACAACCATATCAAGTCCAACCACAACAACTGGCTCCATATAATTCAGGTCCATCCATAGAAGATCTTGTTAAAACACATGCAACCAACACTGTGTAGTTTCAACAAGACATCAGAGCAAGCACTCAGAATCTAGAGACTCAAGTTGGTCAATTGGCTAGTGCTGTGAGCCAGTTGGAGGCACAAAATTGGGGAAATTATCATCCAAACAGTTGTAAATCCAAGGGAAAATGCTTGTGCAATAATATTGAGAAGTAGGAAACAAATGTAGGGACCTTTAAACCCACCACAAATGCATTACTTGAAGATAAAGACAATAGCAAATAAGCAAACAAATAACAAGGAGATGTGGGTGCCTATAGTCAAAACACATCATCCCTTGAGGTAAGTACCAAAACTTTCATTCCGTCCCATTTCACTCCCCCCCTTTTCCTAGTAGGATTGCAAAATCTAAGAAAGTGGAACAAGACAAGGAAATCTTAGAGACATTCCACAAGGTAGAGGTAAACATACCTCTCTTGGATGCTATTAAACAAGTGCCCCAGTATGCCAAATTTTTCAAAGAATTGTGCACCACAAAACACGTGCTCAAAGGAAATGAGAGAGAAAGTGTCAATAAGAATGTATTAGTGGTGCTACAAAAGAAGATCCCATCTAAATGTAAGGCCTCAAGCATCTTCACCATTTCATGCACCATTGAAAACACTAGATTTGAGAAAGCAACGTTAGATTTAGGAGCATCTATAAATGTTATGCCATATTCAATTTACGCTTCTTTGAATCTTGCCCCATTGGAGGAAACCAGTATTATTATACAACTCACTAATGTTCTAATTCCTATCCTAGAGGAGTTGTAGAAGATATTTTGGTGCAAGTTAATGAATCAATCTTCCCAGCAAATTCTATGTCCTCGAGATGGAGGATAAATCATCCCCCAACCCGACACCTATCTTATTAGGAAGATCATTCTTCAAGACCGCACGAACCAAGATATATGTACATGACAGGACCTTAACTATGGAGTTTGACGATGAAATAATTTGATTCAACATCTTCAAAGCAATGAGGTATCATAGCGACTTGCGTTTGGTTTTTTGCAATTGACTTGATTGACACATTTGCATAAGAAATGTTTAAGTTAACTAGTAGAGATGGATTAAAAGTTGCTATCACTGAGAACTTCATGATGAACAATGTTAAGAATCAAAAATGGGACTTGCCATTGAGTAAATAAATGGAGGAAGCCATGGGAAGTTTAGAATCTCTAGCATAAAAACAAAGGTATAATGTTTCTTATATTGAATTTCCATTAACCAATAAGAAACTTCTACCTTCTATCATATAGGCTCCAATACTAGAAATGAAACCTCTCTTAGATCACTTGAAATATGTATATTTAAGAGAGAAAGAAACATTTCCAGTCATCATTGCCCAGAATCTCACACTAACATAAGAGGAGAACCTTATTCAAATTCTTAGAGACTATAAGACTGTAATTGGATGGACTACTGCCAACATTAAAAGCATGAGTCCATCTATGTACATGCATCGAATCCTACTTGAAAAAGGATCAAAGCCAACAAGGGAGGCTCAATCCAGGTTGAATCCTCCTATGATGGAAGTTATAAAGAAGGAGATACTAATCCTCCTAGATGTTGGGGTGATCTACCCTATTTTAGATAGCAAGTAGGTGAGCTCGGTTCAAGTTGTACTAAAGAAATCCAACGTCACTATAGTAAAAAATAAAGATAACGAGCTGATCCCCACTTGAGTTCAAACCGGGTGGTGTACATGCATTGACTACTGAAAGCTTAACGTGGCAACTTGCAAGGACCAATTTTCTCTGCAATGCATTGATCAAATGCTTGACAGGTTAGCTGGTCACTCTCACTACTATTTTCTTAATGGTTACTCAGGTTATAGTCAAATTGTCATCATACTAAAGGACCAAGAAAAGACAACATTTACTTCCTATTTAGGACATTTGCTTACCAAAAAATGCCCTTTGATGAGCCGGCTTACCTTTATGAATGAAGCAAGATGAGGTACCGCTCGATGAGCTGGCTTACCTTCATGAATGAAGCAAGTCTGTGTTAGGTTAAGATACTTAACCAAGTGCTTATTGGGAGGTAGCCCAACAAATAGAGAGCAAGCTATAACAGATTTGATTTCTCTTATTCTCCTCCATTTTATCTTTTTACTTTGTCTCTATATTTTTTCATTGTAACGCCCCTATGTGGGGGTTAGTAATATTTAGCAAGTATAAATAAATTATATAATATCATTTTTAAATTTTAAAACATTGCAAAATAAAACAAAAAGCAAGTACATGTTTTAAATAACATTCCACAGTCTTAGTGTAACACTAAATATTAAAAATATAGTCATCATTATCATAATACAGTTCCCAGTAACTAAACAATTTAATACAACCGTTGCTATAGATTATGAGTTTTACGTGCTTAAACGAGATACAAATAAGCTAAGATATTTAGACATGACACAAGCAATTTTGTCATCTACTTCTCATCGGATAGGTTACACTGAACTCCACCTGAGAGATAAAATAATAGGGATGTGCATCGACAAGCCCAATAGGGAATACCATTGTTCACCTTTAGGTTTTATTAATTACTACATTAACATCTGCATGGTTTGCTAGTTCTCAACATTATTCATCTTATGAGATTCATTATAATTATATTTTGTGGGTACCTTACGTTAATCATTACCAAGTTTCATATATGTACATATATACATATATCATCATTCATCAATGTCCTTAAGTATCTATGTTTCAATGGAGTATCTCATCACTCTACTCAATCAAAACCAAATGGGTGCACTTTTCCACTCTGCAATTATTCCAAGAGTGTCGGGCGTTTCCTATACAGTGTGTTCTAGGACTTTCCCCAAGGAAGCATTATCACCTCCCCTTATTTACTTTTTAAGGTATTAGTGCCCAAGGATATAACTGCCACCCTTTTTACGTCTTGTCATTTCTCTATAATCATTTGTTATGTAGAAAGTCAGTACTAACCATGCTTCTTAATTATATCAATGCATGTCAAATCAATTTATTTTTGCTATACATTACAAGACGAGTTCCACATTATTGTGACAAGAGTAATATCCCTATACGTGCAAAATATAATACACATATTTTGCAATGTAAAGATCAAATTTTAATTAATCATAACCTCACAAAAAAATGAGTAATAGAATCCCTACCTCTCTACAAATAATCCTTTAATAACTTTTAGCTTACACAACCAAGTTTACCACATAAGCTCTAAGTACGTTGTTATCCTAAGACGTATAAAAGTAACCATACTTAACTTAAATTCTAATCTATAATTATGTCAATTTACCATTTATTTTTTATTAGTGTGCCATAATTATTAATATGCTAAAAATATGTATCAGGTTTTCCTACTTAATTTTAGTAAATTATGAAATGTATAGAGTAACAAAAAATTAAAGACATACAAATTTTATTTTGGTTCAAAATGTGTTAGAATGGATTTTTAAGATAAATAATACGATTTTAAAATATCTAAAAACAAAACAATTAAAAAGTTGATATTCATTAAAACAAAATTATTTCAAATTACAAACTTTATAGACAAAAATTTAATATTTCCAAAATATAGATTGTCAGATAATTATCTTTATCTTAGCGATTTGGTCTTTCTTATTCCTCCCTTATGTTGTGGGTTTAAACCCTATTTGAAGCAGAAAATCCAACATCTATTTTTTTATTAAATCTCGCTTTGGAAAAAACGGCATGCAGTTTCTGAGAAAACGATGTGTAGTTTTTATGAAAAACGCACCTGGAAGTTTTTCCACAAAGAACCCAAAATCTGAATTTTGAGTTTTTCTCAAGATCCTAGGTTTCTAGTAGCTTTCTAAGCATAGACATAATGCATAAATAATATATAATTGTCTCTATATAATATAAACTCATTTCCATAGATTTCTATGCTCAAAACCTAATCACAATCTAAGTTTTAAATTTTTGAAAAGCTTACCTCAAAAGTTAGTTTAAAAATGTTGTTTGATCTTTCCTTGATCTATGAGTTTGTGAGAGATTATTTGTGGATATTTGTAAGAAAACAACTTTGGAAATATTTGCTTGATTTGGGTTTTTCTCTAACTTGGTTTCACCAGGGAAGAAAAGAAAAGAGAGAGAAGAGAAAAGAGGAGCAGGGGGATGTAAGGTGAGTCATGGGGAGGAAAGAAAATGAGATTAAATAGAAAAAAAGAAAATGATTAAGGGGCAGGGCAGGCAAAAAGAGGTAGGGGTTGTCTCCTTTAGAGACTTTTGACACAAAATGCCAATGTTACGTTTTCGTTAATAAATAGAACAGCAAAAGCAACTCGGTAAATTTTAGATACAGTAAAATTTCAATTCGACACATTTTATACATTATGTTTTACACAATTATACCCATTAAAATAACGGGTGTTACATCCATTTTCTTCTAAAAAAATATAAACGTCAAACCTACACCAGTTAATTAAGTCCTCTGCAGTTAATATTCTCTTTATTTCTAAATATTGAGGGCATTGTTTAATTTAAGTTTGGGGGTATGGCACTAAAAAAATCAAAAATCAAAAATCAAAAATTCAAAATTTTTAAACAAATTTTTCTGCCTTTTTGTTTCTATTGGTTTTATTTAAAAAAATTAAACTTGTGTTTTGATTTGATGTCTAAGGGCAATGATAGAACTTGTTTTAACATGTGTATAGCTCATAAAAAATGATAAACATTATGCTTGATTCATTTGTTGGCTATGCTCTGCATAGATTTCTTTAAACACTTAACTACATATAATGAAGACAACTTAGTTGTTTGTAAGCTTAGAGAATGTTTATGTGAATTTTGCAATTAAAAAAAAATCTCACAAACTCTAGAAATTGTTTGATTATTTCTCGAGACGAAATCCTAGGCTGACACTAAAGATATAATTTAGGCCATCTTTGGACCGTTTTAGCCTTTCTAAGCTTGCCATGTGATACATATTTTATCACTAGTCAACTCGTTGAGCTTTATGTTTCCCTCTTTTTTTTTCACCCACTAATTATAACTTGGCTGTTATTTATTATCTATTCTTTTTAACCCTTCGTCCATAAGTATGTTGGTTATCATGTGACACATTTTGAAGTCTATTCTTGTACATAAAAGGAAGGGTGGTGTTGTGATATATTATTTTGTACCGTTATTTTATTGCAAATTATGAATTCCACTAGTTTTCAAAAACAAAAAAAAAAATAACAAAATAACAAAAAAAAATCATGATGAATAAATGTGGATGACAGAAGAGGGCAAAGTTTAAGTTTGGGGGTGTTTTATATTTGAGATGATGATTTGTATGTGAATAGATGAATATGTTTATGAGTGATTTGAACCACACTTGTATCCAAAGATACTACCCCTTACCCAAGCCATACATTACAAGCTTGAAAAGTTCTAATGGTACATAAGCGTTTTGTTTCCTATATTAACGGAGAAAGATATGAAAGACAATCCTATGGAGCTAAAATTTCCTCACCTAGAGATCTAACTTCAATCATTGATTTGCATAAACTAATCCAGGCTATGGCAGCTAAGTGTAATTGATTATTCACATACGCATTCAAAGGATCTAAGTAAGCTAGAGTCGGTATTTGAATTGAATTCTACACATTCATTATGTTTTGAGCTTTTCTTGAGCTATATATTGAGGCTTATAAATTCATCAACTCACCATTTGTATGTCCTTGTGTGTTTTCATTGTTAGTTTTTCTTTTTCTTTTGCTTGAGGACAAGAAAAATGTTAAGTTTGGGGGTATTTAGATAACACGTAAAAATGTACATGTTCATGAGTTTGAAATAATTTAATTAACATTTTATTTGTTGTTAAAACCTCTAATTAAGTATTTTGTATGTTTCTAGCATTTTAGTGTGACTTCGGTAAAATATGTCCAATTTCATTTTTTTTATCATTTAATTATATATATTTTTTTGTAATCTTTAGAAATGTTTTCAAGTATTAATTGCTTTGTTTTTGTAAAATATGTTTCAATTCTATATGCTTAATTATATTACGATTTTAGCTTAAAGAGTGTTCTTTTTTTCCAATTTAGTTTTGTGATAAAAGTGTAATAATAATTACTTATGTTTAGTAATTTTTGTCTTGAAAAATAATTATTTTTGTTGGGCTAATTTGCAAGGACTGATAGGATGGGGGCAGAAATGAAAGAAAAAACAGACAAGAAAAACAACTTTGGAGCAAAAGAATTAATTTGGAAAAGTAGTGGGTAGCTGCTTTTGAGCTGCCCAAAGATAAGCCAAGCCGACCACTAAGCTGCGCCTAGCCATGCCCAAAGATATGCATGAAGCTGAGCCAAGACTGGGCCGTGAAGCCTAGCCTCAACAAGGGGACCCACCCATGAAGGCTATCAGTGTAGCCCCTAATTTGCTATGGGCGAGTGTACTAGATCTCACAATCTCAGCCATCCATGAGCATGACCGAAGACCTGATAAATAGTAGAAAATGTCCCAAGCTTGCCCGTCAGCTCCAACTGCATGATGGAGTCAAATTTCGTGCAACCAACACCTAGATTTGCACTGTTCCATCCTCCCATAAGCTATGAAGCACTGAATCATGAACTCAAATTTGCATTTTCAAGAGCTGCCAACCGAAGGAAGAAAAGGAAGAAAAACTTATATACATTGATATCAAATTGATGAACACGGCTCAATTATATTTAACTACTCCGTTAAATTGAAGATTGTAGCTAAATTATGTTGCCGCCCATGCAAAGAGCATGGTGAATTTGAAGTGTTTTATCTATTTTTGAAAGGAATTACATGGGTTAGCCTATAAAAGGCAGCATTTTTTAAGTTCAATTCATCAATTCTTCTATCAGCTTTTTATTCAACCAGTCAATTAACACTCGGAATTTTGAGAGAAAAAAAGGAGAGAAATAAAGAAAGGAGGCGGAGTCCAAGAAGGTTTCTGTAGCAAATTCTTAGAGACTATCACTATTCTTCAAATATCGTCAATCTTCTAAGCTGTAAATGTTGTTAGTTTTTAAGTTTTTTTTATTATTTTCAATTATGTCTTGCTAAATATATTTTTGGTTAAAGGTGATTTCAAAACCTTTGCCATAATTATGCAGCTCTTTGTATGAATTATTTTCCAAGTTTTCAATTCGAGATTGTATATGTTTAACTATAATTAATACTTATGGTTATGTTTAACTATAATTAATACTTATGGTTATTTTCTTGTTAAATTGGGTGCCCAACTGAATGAGACTAGAAAATCGTCTAATGCTATGTTAAAAATCTAGATATGTAATTGTCATGTATTTTTAACAAGTATTAGCAATTTATGATCTACAATTATGAAAAGCTTTTGTTTGATTGTGATGTGAAACATAACCTAAGTTGAATATACAGAGCTTCTATATTTTTTGCTTAAATCAACCTATCTTTCCCATCTTAATACTTCTATTGGATTGAACCTAGAGAGCTTGTTCTAAGTTATTTAATGGAACGGAATTTAGTATAAAACTTGTTTTCCTAAACTACAAAGTAAGGAAAGATCGGGATAGCAAAGCTTATTGCTATTTGTGGTTGGTAATTTCAATAGAAAAATTGAAAATAATTCTAAAAATTATTGTCTAATGATGGAGAACGAATAATTAACCAGCTTTATCATTTTTGTTTACAAAAATTTTGTTATAGTTTTATTTATTTATAGTTGATATTTTAATTTGAATTCAATTTTGTTATTGTCACTTTCTTATTAATTGATTTCTACACTGTCTTATTTTTCAATTTGCATGTCAATTATCATTTTATTTTGCATTCTAATTTTAATTGGTTTCTTTTATTTATTTAGTTTAGTTATTTCAGCTCTTTTGAGTAATTTAGTTACTTTCAAATCCTCCTTTCTTATTTTGTTAAAAAAATAATAAATAAATATTAATATAAATAAGTAGAAAATTAATGACAAATTAATTAAAATCAATTCTCGTAGGAACAATACTCAAATCATATCTCTAGAACCAATGGAACCAATCAATCATATCTCTAGAAAGCCAAATTCTCTTCTACGCACACAAGTCCATTGATTTGATGCCGAGGACTAGGCGAGAAAAATAGTGGTTTCGATTAGAGAACTTTTTCTCCAAAGAAAATTTCTGGCCTCTTCTTTTTTACTTAGTAATGATAAATTATATGTATATTTATTAAACATTCAATTGATATATTCTATAACATGTTTTATAAAAGTTTTGAGAATATATTTGTTACATACGTAAGTTGCACCTTTACCATGTTTCTGTGTATTTTTGCTAAATCGCTGGGGAAAAGTAACACCCATTAGGTCGGCATCATTTCGGGCCGTAAAAACTAAAATGGACGGTAACATCGAGTGTGGAAAAGTCGATCCCTTCTGCTCCAAGTTCCTTTTTTTTTTTTTTAAATGTAAATTGCTCGGTCTAATTTCTACTAATTTCATAAACAAACGAAATGAGTTTATATCTTTGCCGTGTAAACTGTGTCAAAAGACTAATTTTAATATCAATCCGAAAACAGTTTGCAGTCTAATACAGTTGCCGTGTAGACTGGTGCAAAATGGTGAAACAAATGCTACAATTATATTGGTTTGGTTAGTCTTGGCCTATCCTCTATTAGTATCGATGCAATGGTTGAAGTTGATTAATATGATTTCCACTTGTCTGTTCTTTTCATGGTAATTGGTTCATAGATATCGAGATCGTTTGGAGACTTTTCTCGAGTCACGAGTGATTAGGTCTATGAAATATTAATGTCTACATAAAGTAATCACAAATGTACTATATTGAGAAAGAGAGGGTGTAGGGACGAACACATTTTGTTTGAATAAGATGCAATGATCATCGTACAATCTAAGTAAATTATTGAAAATTAAACAACCGAATAGTTAAAGAAAGAATGATTAATACATAAATTTATCAGTTCAACAATGTGCCTATATTTATAAACTAGGAGAGCAGTAAGCACCGTTAACGAACTCTGTAAATAAATTTTTCACAACTATCAAATTTTTTAAAATTAATAGATTTATTAAATTGATAATAATATAATTACGTACAAAAGTCAACTTTCAGTTTTTGTCAATTTTAGTTGGTTATTGCATAGATTTAATACTATGTTAATATAAAAGATTTATTCAATATACTAATACATATTATACGAATTAGATCATGCTAGCTTATAACTAGGAGGAGCGGTTATCTTCCTTTCAAACCTAACCATGCGTTGGTGAATATAGAAACGGGTCTTGTGCGAATGTTAATCAATAGAAGGTTATTATAGCTATTTAAACTTACATAAAGTCAATAATTACAAATTAACATAGAATAAAATCAACTAAGAAAGATCATAACATCGAGACTCACCATCAATATCATATTTTATTTTATTATTTTTTTAGCACATGAAGCTTCTTCTATGAGGGAAACTGGTCTTCACACTGTATCAAATAATACAAAATCAAATTAATTAAAATTAGACATCTCAGTAATAATTATAAATACAATATAAACATGTTATTATTAGCTAAATTGTATGTAAGAATTCGTGGGCACCACAATCAGTTAACATTATGTCATAGTACTATTGATCTATTTGTTAAGAAGTATGGAGCAAAATTCAATACCTTTCAAAATATTATCCCATCAAAATTTTACTAGAAAAGGAGCAAAAAAAAGGAAAAAAAAGGCTTTTCGACCCCCAGGTGCATGCCTCCACGGAAGTTGTTCAGTCGCAAGGAAAGACGGAAGCTACGCACGACCACGCCCTTGAAGTCTCGCAGTCGCCAGCAGGGCATTATGGAAATTAAGCACAAGGTGAAATCTAGCATGGCCGCTCAAGAAAAGCACGCGGTCGTACATGTCAGCTTGTTGAAGTTCATGTTTTGTGATTTTTTTGGAGTTTGTTACCTATACTTTTGTAAATTTATAAATAAATAGGTTGGGTTCTTTTATTTGTAGAACATGAAAACTCTAAAAAATTGAGAGGGAGGGGCTAAAAAATTCTAGAGAGAGTGTGTGCAATTTCTCTTGGAAACTTTTTTACCATCATAGTGAATTATTCAGCAGCGATTGAAAGTGAAAGTAGCTCTGACATAGAGGGTGAACCACTATAAATTTTGTACGTTTTATTTATTTTTATTACCTTAATTTTTTGTTCTCAGTAGAATTAAGGCCTAAAATTCGCGACACCAATTTCATGCACAAATTATATAGATGGTAGATGTCATATATACAGCTGGTGAATTTTAGAGAATTAATCAATATTTGATCAATATGCATCCAATTTTTTTGCCATTTTGTCCCTCTTTGAAAAAACTTTTGTATCGTTGTAATTGTTGTTAATACTTTACAAAAGTTGTTATTGTCAAAAGACCCAAAAAAAAAAAATTCTTTAGTATCTTGTTAAATCAAACAAGAAAGCTAAGCCTAGCATGTACAATGCTAGTGTTCATCATTACACAACTTATTCCATCTCTAAAACGAGGCAAAGTGCACGCAACTTATCATGATCAGAAGAACTAACTCACATGACAACAGAAACAAATAAAAAATACATAAAAACCAGGATGAGTAATAAACAGACTTATTCCTTGAGATCTAAGCAGAAGTTGGGCATGGAGGAATAGCAACATCAGCTATCCCTTCTAGCATCAACACAACACTTTTCATTGAAGGACGAAGGGCAGGTTCGTCTTGAATGCACCACAAGCCAACCTTAACCATTTTCTCCAAAGTCTTCTCATCTACTTGTTCACCAATCACAAGCTTATTCAGCTCTCTACCAGCAAAACACTTGTAGACCCAGCTAGAAAGAACAATCTCATCTGCATTCGATACATTAGCATCCAAGTTCTTTCTGCAGCACACAATTTCGAGAAGCACTATTCCGTAACTATAAACATCTGCCTTAACAGATATCGGAGTGTTCTTGTGCCATTCTGGTGCCAGATATCCTCTTGTGCCTCTGATTGCTGTGAAAGTCCTTGTTTGATCTGGCATTAACAACTTTGCCAGACCGAAATCAGATATTTTAGCAGTCCAGAAATCGTCCATCAAAATGTTTTGAGGCTTTATGTCACAATGAATGATGGGGAGCTTACACTCTTCATGAAGATACAAGATTCCTCTTGCAACATCAATGGCAATTCTGACCCTTTCTTCCCAGCCTATGTGCATTGCATTCTTAAAAACGAGGTCTGCCAAGGAGCCATTGCTCATATATTCGTAGACCAAAAGCCTTTTCGTTCCCTCAGTACAATAACCCAGCAGCCGAACTAGATTCTTGTGGTTTGTTCTTCCAATTGCTCGCATCTCAGCTTGGAATTCCCTTTCACCTTCTTCCACCAACTTCTCAAGCCTTTTCACAGCAACAAGCTTTTTGCCTTTGTTTAAACTCCCTTTGTAAACTGCTCCAAATGATCCCTTCCCCAACTCTTCTTTGAAACCATTTGTTGCTCGTTTGAGTTCATTGTACGAAAAAACTCTCAAGGTAACCCCCTCATGAAAAGTCAAATTGCCCATAGTTCCATCGTCTCTCAGCTTCTTGTAGTGCAGGATTCGAATTTTGACGATGTAGAAAGCAGAGATCGCAAGGGCAACACATGATAGCAGAATGAAGCCCAGAGCTAAGAAAAGGATCTGTGCCAAAAAATTTTTGTTTGTGTTGGCCGAGGCTTTTGATCCCTGATCTGATGTAGGCTGATGCAGAGTTTTGCTCCTTACAGATCTGGTTTTTCTTGATCGGTTGCTGATCACCTTAAAGAAGGCTGTGTTGAGATCATCAAAATTCCTCTGGACATATCTCAATGGACGCTTGTGCTTTTTACAAACATACCCGAAGTAATTATCATACCCATCGTTAATATTATTCCGGCGGGGTATATCATTGGGCTCAAATCTTGCTGCCTCGCAATTGCAATCATCCAAACAAGATCGACTGCAATTTTCCATACTAGACATTTGGAGTTCCGCATAGGGAATGCCTTCCCAGCCAATGCTCTCCATTCTAGCGATGCTAAAGAATTTCACGTTCTCCTTCCCATCTGATTCGCATTTGATCTTTGAGTAGTTTCTCAAGCAACCGAGAGGCCTTCTATCCGGGACAGCATACTCCGTCCCTGGAAGACAAACGCAGGTTGGCTGTAAGTCATTGAATGTGCAGTAGCTGTTGAGGCCACAAAAGCTTTTAACATCACAAGGATTTTTCAACGCTTGCCACATAACGGAAAAAACTTGGTCGTTGTGGTTAACAGGTTTAATCGTATGAGCATACAACTGGAAGTTTCCATTAGCATTAACAGTCGCATGAAATATTTCGTTGCTCTTTTGGTTGGCCTTGCCCAAAGATGACTCATCATTCGAGGGGTGGTAGATGTTCTCAACAGACGCGGAAGTATTCGTTGCATTAATGATGGATAGAACGCCAGTGGAACTAAGGTAGAGGCTGAAATTGGAGCCAGGTTGCCAGGTATCAGTGGATCAGTAAGCATCTGCAGACAAATCTCCAGTGTTTGTTGCATACAGGACAAGGTTACCATCACCCTGCATGCTGAGATGAAACCTTCCTGTTGAATGGTTTGTGTCGGATACACTTGAGAACAACTGACCATATGAAGGTAATACCTGACCTTGCAAGATGGTGTCCGTAGGATGATTGAAACTCTCCCAAATGATTTCGAAATCTTTGTTGCAGAGAACAAAGTTGCCGGAATCGAGCATAGAAGCATAGGAAGCAGAGTTTGTCGTGTTGGCAATTAGTCTCTCCTGCCCTCTTTCAGTTGTGAAGAGAATCAGCTTACCGGAAGCAGTGTTGAACACCAACTTTGCATTGGAGTTGAGTGGAGGGTCATCCCTATTTGCTGTCCACATGACTGTTTTTCCATCAGCAGCAACAAGCCTGATTCCAACGGCAAAGCCATGGTCTTGTGGATAAAAGCCGAATTCGAAGTTTCCCGAACGAGACGGCCAAGAGAAATTGTTAGTCATAGGGGAAAGTGAGGAACCGGGGCTTATGAGTATTTCTTTTCTCGAAATTTTCTTCTTGGTTTGTGTTGTTTCACCAATGTGAAAGTGAAACGTCAACATGGAGAAGATTATCAGTAGGAAAATTATACGAGACGTGGAAGCCATATGAACAGAACAACAAGCTATCTTCGCATAAAATAAAAACAGCAAACGCTGATCCCAATATTGAATTTGAAAGTAGGCATGGACTCCGAAGCCATGAAGCCTCTTGGAGTTGTTATGGTGCCTTTCATTTATGAGCCTGACTCTTATGTGTAGTCTTCTTTTTTATTTTGATTTATTCTATTTAATTTTATATGTAATCCTTTTTTTGTGGCGCCGTGAATGTCACGAAACTACAATAATTCATTGACTGACCGAATGTGAAGCCAAAATAAATAGAAGTCATCCCATGAGAAAGTGACTAGATAAAGGAAGTCGTCTACTGACGAAGCCAGAATATTTCTTAGGGATAAAATTATTAATACAGTTATAAACGTATCCAAGAATATGGCTGTCTAAAAACAAATATGGCTTTATTACCTTAGTTATATCTTTTTCCTTTTTATTTTAATATCTACCTTTTAGAAATTAACAAACATATGCTTTTTTTGGTGTACTGAAATTATTTTCTTGGATTGCCTACATGTCTTATATTACTCCTATGATATTCTTTAATTCTGTTTCTTTTTTTGTGCTCTATAAATATTGCTGTTTTATATTATTTGCTTATGTATATGCTTTCTTCTCCCTGTTTCACTTCCTTTTAGTTCATTACTCTTCTCCATAATTCATTTACTATCATGTCTTCTTCACTACCTTGGTTACGCCTTCTTTGTTGACATTTGTGTGGCTGGTACTCTATTGTTTAAGCAAGTTCTAAGTCAATTGTAAGTACTATTAAAGTTTTATCTGTATATCTTTTCTACGTTCATTTATGATGGCAAATTGCTTTAATACCCATGTCATCTGACAATAAATTCCTATGTTATTTGTTAGTGTTTGCATCCGATATTTATGTATTCTTTTTTGTTTGAAATTAATACGTCTTTTTTTTTTTTTTTGAACTATTTGTTCATACATGATTTTGTTCTTATGTTAATAAATGTCATCAATCTTATTACAGTGTTTTGCTGTCTATTGTTTTTTTTAACAATAATAGCTACATATACTTACTGTTGTTGGTCTGTTTTTATGAGTTTAGTGTTTTGTCATAATTTCAAATAAGTGTTAATCAAGTTTAGATTATTTTTTTAGTATTGATTTTGTGTTTATTTCTTTCATGGCTAGATATATATATATATATATATATATATATATATGTGTGTATATTTAATGCATTTTACATTCGATTACATTTCTTATACAGCGATGATGATTATATGTTTTTGACACGTTGAGTTCTATATAGACTAATTTTATATATGTACATTTATATCTATTTATATTACACATATATTCTCCACAGCAATGCGTGGGTTTTCGGCTAGTTGAAACATACGGCAAGGAGATAAGAAAATCCCATTAAACAAAATCCCATTAAACACATGTTATATCTCTGTTGTTGGTAGGCACTTGTTACTACTAATTTTGTAAGCTATAGTAGACACTAGATTTTTACTTCCTAAACTTTGATTTTTTAGAAGTTTTAGTCCCTAGCCGGCTAGCATTAAAATTCACAATGAATGAATTTTTAAATTTGACTAAGTTAATTGTAAAATTATAACGTCTTTCAAATGATGAGTAAAAACACGCATTTTTTAAGTGTTTAAAGTGAGCGTCTAGTTTTGGGGCGTTGAAAATTGCAGCTATGGCACTGGAATTTTAAAGCAGATACGGGCAGGTCTGAAAACCATGCACCGAGAGTGCCTAGGTGCTATGTGACCCATGTGTTGGCACTGCAATTCTGGCTCGACTACTGCAAGACCGAAAAGTTAGAGACGTGGTGTCGATTTAAAAATGCTGATATTTTGAGTTGTCTTATTTTAAATTATTTTAAACTGTTGTGTTGTTTGGTTGTATATACTTTTATAGAAATCTGTATACCTATTACGAACATGCATATCGGTTGTATTTGTTATGTTATTCACGAAAGGATACCTTTATATGAAAAGTTACATAGACTAAAATGATCGTGACAATTCATGATAAGATACCCCGATGTATGTATTAATTCTCTAGAATTTCTAGATTTCATATCTTGTTCTTGAACACTATTATATTACTAGTTATAGTGTTTTACATTTGTTGTATTTTGGGGTAATTTGCCATAACGTGTTAGCTAACTTTGTAGTAGAGGCAAATAAAACCTTAAGAAAAGTATTCATGTATGCGTCAAACCCAACCTTGCTTTCCAGATTATCTTACTTCCATTTTTCAGGTCTTCAATCAAATTCTCCCACAATAATTATGTTCTAATTGCATTATTATAACTGCAATTCTTATAAAATAGCAACACCAACTTCATTTATTGTTAAAAACCCATAAAACTAAAACATTTTGTATGTCATATATATATATGAAAAGACTAGTCCATTACGAATTTAAAAGATGAGCATATATGAAAGAACTATTTGGTGCCCTAACGAGAATATGATCTAAAAAATGTAAGCATGAAAAACAGCATTGATTCCACGCATAATAAGAGGAACAGATTTTACTTATTCACGTAAAAGAACGTTATCAAGCATGTTTTAAGAATGTCATATGATCTGCAAGAATCATAAGTTTACTTAATGAGCCTCATAATAGTTCCTGTGATACATTTTTGGCTGTAATAAATGTAAATATGTTGATAGAGTTGCTCCAATTCCCATGGATCACTAGATGGAATTTATTTTGTAAAACTGCATTTGAATCTTTAAAGTGTTTTTTTTTTTTTTAAACTTATGTATATATGTAAATGGATGTTGTGCTTGAAAAAAAAAAGGATGTGGTTTTCGTTGATTTCCGGTTTAAATTTTAATTCAAAATTTTCTATGCTATTTCTGATTTCAATTAATTTTACAAGAAACTAGCTGCCTTAGGGGCATTGCACATGAGCCAGACCTTACATATAGTAACAGCAATGCCTTTATTACATACTTGGACATACAGACATGAACCTAAAATTTGACTATAACATGCTTGTTTTATGCATACATCTATATCATACGCACATATGTGTGTGTGTGAACATGAACTAAAACAAGCTTAGATAGAGTCATACAAACGCATAGATGCGTGTTCACATATATTTGTATGCAAACTGAAAATAGCTAAGAAAGCTTTGGAGGAGGAGGAAGAGGAATGTCCATCGTGCCTTCCAACATCAAGACAAGGTTCTTCATCGAAGGACGTAAATCTGGATTTTCTTGAATGCATCAGATGCCTACTTTCACCATTCTTTCTAGTGTCCTCATATGTACATCTTCATCTAATTCCACAAGCTTGTTCAACTCTTCAGCCATAAAGCAATCATTGACCCAACAAAGTGTTGGATTGGTGTCTCAAAAGCTGTGACATTATACATATTATTAATAAATAAATAAAGTGACATTTATAATTATTTTGGTTGCTTATATGTGTTATGAATACATTTACAAACATCAAGAAAATTCTATTATTATTTATGTGACTATAAATTTAGCATATAAGCGTTATATGCTTAGGGATAAAATTTATAGACAATAATCTAAATAGTCTGTAATAATTAATTAAAGTTTGATATCTTTAATTAAATACTACAAGTACGGTCCAATCTCATTTAGAATGAAATAGTCTTATCCAAGCTATTAATGTAGAGACATTGGATTGAATGTACTTTATATAATGAGATTATATAGGACTGGACTAGATAAATTATGAATCTTTAATAATCATCCATTACAACTAAAGTATTCAAATTTATCACTATGATGATCATATATTTGACAGTCTTAATCCTATGTATTTATTAGACTCATGCTTATGACATTATGTTTTTTGACTTGCTTTGTAAGATTTGTCTAAGCACAGATAATAATTTAGCATCTTGGAAACATAATGTAATAAATGGCTGGGAATAATATTATATAGCTATGGAATCCATTCATTCGTTATGGAAGTTAAAAAAATACTTCTCTTGAGTGATAATTCAAGGTTTAAACAGTAGAGCGTTCGTTCATAATATGATTATGAATTAACTGTTCATCAGAGAATTATTGAAACTCAAGGATAAAGATATAATAAGAGAGGTAAACAAAAATTAAACCTAGATTTTGTTATAAACTATTTATGGAAGACTAACTTATATGTAATGATTATATCAATGGACTACTCGTTAATTTTCTTTAAATAATTTTGCTATAATCTCAAGAGTTCAGTTTCAAGTTTTTAGTGGAGTAACACTGAAACTAATAAATTTGACACATTAATTAAAGAGTTTGATTAATTGTTAAATTTATTGGAGCTTGAGTTATAGGTCTATAAGTCTCCAATGCCACCTCTATGATACTATATTGGATTTAATATATAGAATAAAGTATACATATTTAGTTTGAAATTATTGAATTCTGAATTAATTCTTTCATACTTGAATTATTAATATGACACAAAAAAAAATGTTCTCTGTGACACATAATGTAATGTGATAAATGTTGTCACAATTTAACTGAGCATTAATTAATTTATTAATTGATTATATTTAACTAATGAGATTAGTTAAATATAGTTTTTAAATTAATTAATAATATAGTTTTTAAATTAATTAATTAATAATATTTGAATAATAAGATTATTTAAATATAATTTTTAATTTTGTGTGTGACACATGTGTGGTGGGACCACCTTTTTTGTCTTCTCCTATTAGGACATAAAATTAAATAATTAATTAATTAATTTAAAAATCTAATTTAAATAAATATGATTTATTTTTTAATTTTAGATATAAATATATATATATGTTTATAACCAAATCTTATATGTATAAAATTTTATTATATATTAATATATATATATATATGTTTTTTACTTTCGAATTCATTTACGTTTTAAACGTTTATATATTATACTATATATATATATATATATATATGTGTGTGTGTGTGTGTTAAAGGTTATTCGTTAAAAAAAAAAAAACGTAGCGAAAACGTACGTGTGTGCGCGTGTATATATATATATATATATATATATATATATATATTTATAAGAATCAAATCTTGATTCAAATAAAAAAAAAAAAAGATATAGAATATATAGTTTCTTTAGATATATGATATGATGGTTAATTTAAATTTAAAATTAATTGAAAAATAAATAATTGCTCAGATATAAAAAGCTAGAGATAACAGTTATCTCAAGAGATCAATCTTTTTCAAGTAACTTTTACAGAGAAAAAAACTGAGAGTTCTTCTCTGAAAAAAAAGTCTGATAAGTACATAGCAGATTCAGAAAGTGTGAGGTTAATTCATTCTTGTAGTTTGACACCCACTCGTCTTTCTATTGGTGTGGAAGCTTGGCTTGGAAAATCATGGTGTCAAATAGAAGAGTTAGGATACCCTGATAGTCTTTAAAAAGTCGGTGAAGATTACCAAAGCTTTTTATTATTAATTAAAATTATATAGCTATTTTCAATTAACAAAATTTTCAAAAAATTTTTACTTGTCAACGATCCATTCCTGCGTTTCGTATTTTATTCCAATACAGAGAGAGCTATCTCATCTGGTGACGGAACATTAACATCTGTGCTTCTCTACAACATATATTCTCAAGAAGCACGGTCCCGAAACTATAAATGTCTGACTTAACAGATATCAAAGCATTCTTCTTCCACTCGGGAGCAAAGTATGATCTTGTGCTCTCTTCAATCCCCATTAATCCTTTTGCTTGCTTTGGCATTTGCAGCCTTGCAAAACCAAAATCAGAGATCTTCGCAGTCAAAGTATCGTCTAGAAGTATGTTTTGGGGCTTCAAATTGCAATGGATGATATGAACTCCACACTCTTCATGCAGGTAGAAGAGACCTCTTGCCACTTCTAGCGTAAATCTTAATCTTTCTTTCCAAGCAGGGCGCACACTGGCCTTAAAGAGAAGATCGGCGAGGGAGCCATTGCTAATGAATTCATAGACAAGAAGCTTTTTGGATCCCTCAATACAGAAACCAAGCAATTGAACTAAGTTTCTGTGGTGAGTCCTTCCAATGGTGGTCATTTCAGCTCGAAATTCTCGTATACCTTCTTCTGCAGCATTCTCTTGTCTCTTAACGGCAATGGCTTTGTTGCAGCCAGATAAAGTGGTTCCTTTATAGACTGCTCCAAAAGAACCCCTCCCCAGTTCTTCCCTGAAGCCATTCGTTGCTCTCTCAAGCTCATTGTAAGAAAATGATTGCAAACTAAAATCTTCAGCTAATCCCACATTTGCATTCTCAAACAGCCTGTTGTACCTATAAAGTCTATGCTTATAGATGACAAAACTAGAAGCTGCAAAGACAAAGAACATGAGTGTAACAAAGCCCAAACTGAAGGCAACTAAAACTGTATTGTTCTCTGTTTGGCTTTTGGGAGGAGGTGCAGCATCGTGTTTAGTATCACTGAACTTTCCTGAAACCACCTTGAACAAAGCTGTAGCTGAAATATTTGAATTTCTTTCGCCGTATCTTAGTGGGAGCCTATACTTGCTGCAAGTAGGACTCGTGTACAACGCAGCCCAACAGTTGCAATCTTCTAGGCAAAAATTACTACATAATTGCTTGCTTGATATTTGTGTAACTAAATAAGGGTAATCTCCCCACGTCATGTTTTCTAGAGTAGACATATTGTTTATAAACCGTTGTTGCTCTGCTTCTTCTGGCCTGTCGCCGTCGTCGCTGAAATTCGGATAGCAGCATAGACTTTTAGTACTGGCGTCGATGAACACAAATCCAGGGAACAGTAACAATCTCCTCTTTTGCCATCTCCGTAGCAAAAACTGTTAAGGCCGCAAAAACCTTTGACGTCACATTGGTTCTGCAAATTCGACCACACTGTGGGGACATTCGAATTTTTGTTGCTCTGGAAGTGGTGAGAATACAATCTGAAAATTCCATCAGCATCAAGTGTTGCACGATAGACAACAGTGGTGTCACCACTTTCACTTGGATTATAGCCGTCAGTGTCTTTTGCCAAAATTTTAAATTCAGAAAACTAACACTTTGAGCTATTAAAAGAAACTTGTTTGGTTGTCGCTAAGACATAGATCTCCATCGTGAAGAGCTCCTGCATCCCAATAAGCATTTTCGGGTCTACTGAAGCTGTTTGGAGCGTACAACACGAGGTTGCCGTCTCTTTGCCAACTGAGACGGTAAGCTAAACCGGTAGACACTAACTGATCTTTTCCTTGAATAAGATGTTGACCTCCTAAAATTGTGTCGATTGGAGAATCAAAGCTGCGCCAGATAACATCCGAGACGTTGTTACCATAGAGCACAAAATTCACGGAATCAAACAAAGCAGCTGAAGTTATGTGTTTGGAGATTGGCCTACCGTCATCATCGTCAGTATGCAAATCAATCAGGGGATGATCATCATGAGTTCGAAGAATCAAACTTTGTGTCGTTAACTCCAGCGTAGCATTTGAAGGTAAAGGCTGAGCAGAGCCATCTTTATTTGGACAAGTCCACACAATCACGTTATTTGGTGGAGTAAGCATCCAAATCCCAATAGCAAAGCGGCTTGCAGCTTCATGAGGATAGAAACCAAAGGCAAAGATCCCCGAAGGTGACACCCAGTATGGGCTAGTACTTGTGTTATTCGGGGAAATTGAGGAACCGAGTTCGATGATTTTGGCACTACTAATATTGGGCAGCCGGTTTGTTTCTGTTTTTGCAGTGACGACGGAGATTAGATAAACACATGACAGTCCTGCTAATATTACTCGTACAACTGCAGCTGCAAAAGCCATGAAACCAGAGAGTGATCAATTAAAAGGATAAGAGAAAAGCTGAAATAATAAACAGTTCAAATTTACCCTAGTACAACGCGATAAAACTTTTTATGTTCACTTGAGGAAATGATTGGTCACTGTTCAAAGACCAGATGTTACTTTAGTTTTGACCACTTAATGAGCTAAATTTCCTTCCATTTTCTTAATCATGGGCGTTACTTTTAGCGAAGTGTTAGACCAAGTTTTGACTCAATTAAGTGTTCAAGAAACCCATTTTACTATTCCGCCTCTAAGACAGTGCTATGGGCATGTTTTCAAAACTGTACAGTATGTATACCAAAAAGAGCGCAGTTTTCAGTTTTGGTGAAAACAACCCCCGAAAAGTTTAAATCTTGATTTTTTTTTTGTAAAATATGAAAGTTTTAGACTTTGACGAAATGAAAAACTTTTTTGAGGAAATTTTTATTAAGATTATGCCTCTAAAACAGGCTTTGAACCAGATTTTTAAAGAAAGCACTCAAAACTTTTTATAGAAAACTATTTAATTCGATAAAGTTTGATAAATCATTAAACACATATATATTAAAGACAAAAATGAGATTTTAAAAAACATGAAAAATTTAGATCGCACCGAAAGGAGGAAATTTTATGAAGAAAACTAAAAAAGATTCTCTAACATATAGTTATTTGATGATTTACAAATTTACTGCAAACCACCCCTACAATGCTAGTTTTAAACAAAAACATATGTTTAGTAGTAAAATTATAATTTACAACCAACAAAGGAATAGTACATCTTAAAAAAACTATATGAGTCTATAGTTCATGGTTTTGTTAAATTTGTACTCTATTTTAAGCTACAGTTTTTGCAACAAAATTTTTATATGCCAAATATGGATTTTTTCAATAAACTTCAAACAATTTTCAAAAAAATTTTAAAACTAGGCTCATAAAAACCCAAAATGTTAGGTCCATAATATTATGATGTCAATTACAAGCTGAATACTTGTACAAGATTAAAAGCCACTTCTTGGATCAAAGTTCAAATGGTCTAGTATTTAGAATATTATAAAATGCTTTTGGACTTAGTGGACCATATTGAACTTATCGAAGTGAACAATACTAGATATTTTAGGCCTAATATCACTGTTCATCTTGAAATGGGCTTTTTATGCTATTATGATCCCAACATGAATATTATGGGTATTTTACTTAGGCTTCGTAAGGGGATAAGATAATTAATTATGCTGGCCCCAAGGTTTCACAAAGTTGTTTTGAATTAGTTTAACAAATTAATTTTTTGCTTTATGCAAAATACCTAATAATCTCTTGAGCTTTTGGTTAGCTTAAAATTAAGTATATTATATGAAGCAAAGTCAAATCTAAAGAATGATCCAAGTTTTGGAAGTAATGTGAAAAGTTCTCATGAAGACTTGAAGATCATTTGAATTTATTTGTCTAAGCCTCTTATATAAGTGAGACATAATCTTGAATTATATAGTTTATGCAAGCTCAAATCACACACACACTAGCATTCATAAAAGATTTATAATTTGCATAAATGTATAAAATCTATAAAATGTGTTCACACTTACACCTTGTATTCAAAATGCAGACTTAAAATCACACTTAAAATACACACAATTCATTCCAACAAATTTTTATAACAACTACATTTTGGATGCAACTTTGGGAAGGCCATGTTTAGTAGGACTGGTCTACCGACCATTACAGTTATGCCTGTCAATTGCAAAGGACAAAAAGCTGGGTTTTTCATCTTTCTTTCAACCTCTTGGTTCACTTGAACCAGCCTACCGGAAGCGCTACTTGGGCTTATCGGTTGAACAACTTAAAAGCATGATTTATATCTTGATCTAGGTGGTCTAACGGTCTCACAATATTGGCCTTTTGGTGGCCTCGAACGGCCTACCAGTCATCCTAAGCGTCTTGCCGGTCAAATGACTGTTTGGAGCCTTTTTAGAAAATTTCAAATTTTTGGCCTATCAATCCCAAACTTCGGCCTGCTGACCAATCTATAATGGCTAGTTTTTTAACCATTAGAGCTCCATTGCAACAACTATTTTGATCTAAAAATGCTATTTTAAGCCATAATTGAGTACTTGGAGGCTATAAATACTCATCTATTCATTATGCTCAACATCAAGCATTAATTGCAAGTTTTCTTGCATTGTTTTGATCATAAGCGTTCATTTTCTTCACACATTCTTGAGCTTACATATTCTATTTTTTTCTTGAGAGTTACTCACACCCTCCAAAATAAGTCCATCCCAAGAATCATATCATAGTCACATATATCGATTATAATAAGATCGACAAAAAGTTCTCTTTTAGAAATCCATAAGGAACTGTACGCAATAATGTATAGACATAATCACTTCCTCGGAGGGTAGTGTCGTAGTGAACCCCTATCTCATAGGCTCCTGATGTTCTTCTAACTTCTTAGCAAACAAAAAGGATACAAATGAATGCGTAGCACCCGTGTCAAAAAGAGCATGTGCATTAAAAGAAACTATTGAGATCTAACCTGTGACAACATTGAAGGTTTCGTTTGCCACTTGTTCCTTCGTCATTGCATAAATACGAGCATTGGTAGGTAGATCTTCACATCTTCCCTAACTTATGAGTGGTCCCTCCAAGATAGCTTGCATATGGTGAAGTTGAGAATAAGGGGCTCATTGCTAACCTTGAGCATAAAACTGGGCAGGGCAGTTCTTGGAAAAATGCCCTCACGTCCGCAAATGAAACATTGGTTTGTTCCATGATGACATTCACTCGGATGCTTCTATCCACATTTGGCACATGGTTGCATCTGCATATTATTGTTGTTATATTGCCCACTATTCTACTTCTTATTACCTTGGCCCTATTGGTTCTAGAAGTTTCTCTTCCTCTTGTTGTTTCTCCAGTTCTAGCTGTTGTTATTGTTGTTTTTGCCTTGAGGTCGGTTCTAGGAGTTTGCATTATTCACTGGTTGACCTGATTGAGATTGGATTCTTCTTAGCTTTGACAGGTGGAATTTAGCTTGTTGTGCTCTTAAGACAACCTGTTCCTAGTTTCTGGGTGGACTAGCCTCATCAACAATTGTTGCAATCTCTGGCCTAAGGACTCTAATCAATCTTCTGATTCACCATCATCACTAACCATCCCTGGGCAAAGTCGTGCCAACTGGTTGAATTTAGCCACCACATCAGTAACTGACAATCCCCTTGGAGTAGGTTCTCAAAATCATCGTAATGCTTCTGAGTAATGTTCATATAGAAGAACTTCATGTTGAATTCATAAACGAAATCAGCCAATGTCATCTCTTTTACATTCTTACTTTGTTCGATTTCGTCCCACTAGATTTTGGCCTCCATGGTGAGGCAGTATGTAGCACAGAGGACTTTCTCATTATCAGTGAAACCCATAAGCTTTAAAGTGGCTTCAATTATCTTTAGCCCTCCTTGAGTGACCAGAGGATACTTAGAACCTTCAAAGTCTATTGGCTTAACCCTCTTCCATTTGACTAATAATGGTTCTTCATAGGCGGGTCTTAGTTCTGGAACAGGAGCCGAAACTTCTTCTCTTCTAGGCTGAGGAGGAGGAGGAGGTGGCATGTCATCACCTGATCTTTCACCACCTTGACCATTAGCTCTTAGTTCCTCAATCACTCTTCTTTGCTCTTCGAGTTGCCTTTGTAGTTCGGCAATCGTCGTCATCCGTCTTTCATTAGTTTGAGGACGAGTTTGAATTCTTCTACGGCCGTTCATCTTTGATTTTCTAAAAGAATTAGGAGCTTAGAGATAATATTTCAATTTATGAGATAGGATTTCACTACTAAAATTATGTACTAGGGCATTCATCACCATATGTCTGAATCTTACACTTATTGTTAAACTTACATCAATATCAAATTAGCTAAAACATACTTACTTAGAGGACTTGAACTGACATGTGGCGATGTGTTTTGAAAATAAAAACCCACTCTGATACCAAAGTTGTAACGCCTCCTTACGGACATCACCAATGTTGTTACATTCATCATTGTTATCATTATGTATAAGATAAACCATTTAAATTTAAACACAATTTGATAAACATATCCCAGGATCCATGTATACAAATTTTTTTAAAAAAATATTCCAAATATTTCAAATACTTTTTTTATAGTTTATCAATGCCAAATTAACAAAACCATAATTCAAATAAAATTTTAAAACAAACTTTAAAATCTGTTTTAAATAGTTCGGTACACGAAACTTCTACAAAATCAAAATAAATGTAAAACAAGTCTTTTTACTTAATAGTGTAGAAAATTAAACATTCAAAGAAATAAAAACATAGTTCAGAAAAAAAAAATTATTCTTTCTTGATGTTTTTTCGTTTCCAATCCATCGTTCATAGCCCACACGCCCATTCTCACCCTTCACCTATTCCATGGTCCTTTTACCTTTATCTGCGACATGATTATAAACTAAATAAGCAAAAGCATAATAAGTACACTTTCTTATTTCACAACATAAAACATTTTATGAACATTTTTATGAAACATCATATTCATCATCATCAAAGTAGTAGTGCACTTGGCACAGTTTCATATAGAACATATCTTTCATTACGTTATCTATATTAAAACTTCATTCATTTTATCTTTAGGGCCCAAGTGTTACACCATCATCATCATCATCATCGTAGGCATGCCGTCATGAGAGGAGAGGGGTAGCTCATCCCAAACCAAACATGACAAGTCCAACCTTTAGGACATCATAAACATAAACATAAACATAAACATAAACATAGGGTGTGCAACACTTAATTAAGTGATACATATATGTAGATATACTTTTAACATACCTCATCATTGAAACATTGATTAAACCCTCTTGTTGAAACAATAGCTTTTATGAGAAGACAATATGTAAAAACAAACTTGAAAATTATCATAAAACATATTCTCAAAATTTTTTCATAAACTTTTATGATGTTGTAGAAGAGAACATATTTATCTTGCTTGCTTACTAAACCTTAACTTGGGTGACGTTGCTGTAGTTCTCAGTGTGCTCGCCTTTTGGAGTTTTTATGTCAAACATTCATATTGACCATAAGTCACTAACAATACTATTAGCAATATATAAACATCTCATACTATCATTAAACATCACCTTATCATGTAATAATATCAAGAAGCACAAAATCACAATTTATGAACCTAGCGCATAATTCCCAAAGTAGGTAGAATGACCTTTATTCACTTAAAAATTCATAATAATTTCATCTTAACTCCAAATCAGTCAAATCCAATGGCATTAGAAACTAGACTCACAAAAAAGAATTTGATATATTACATGTATATTTTGACAATAATTTACATAAAGAAAAAGTCCTTAAAAATTAGTCCACCTTTTGGGTCCATGTAAAACTATGCAACTTTTAGGGTCAGCTTTGAAAAATTCATAACTATTTAAAGAAAACTCCAATTTAAGCGATTCAAAAGCCAAAAGAAAGTTAAGAGGTCTAGTATGAGAAAAAATATAAGACAAATATAAACAGGGCAATACAGAATCAAAAATTACTAGAACACGATGGTTGTTAAGTATTTGTATGAAAAATAGGCATAAGGCTTAAAAAAAACTCAATTCCAATTCATAAGCCAATAAAACCTCAATTAAAATTGTAAACACATAATTAACATGATACTAATTGATAATAAAATATACCCATGAAGATCTATATAACAAAAATATGAAAATATATGATATCTCCAATCTAGGGTTTAACGAAATGTTAACCAAAACAAGTAAATCATCAACTCTTTGCAATCACTGATTGATATAAAATACGTACAATAAAAGAATCATTGTGATGAAAATAATATTTCTAATACTAATATAATACACCAAAACTATAACATATCTAACAATGAGTTTCAAATAAATTTTCAACAGTTCAAAACGTGCATTAAAATTCAGAAACCAAACAAACTCTAATTACCTAAAGCAATGAGCAACACACAATCACAAAATTCCAATAATTAAAATAAATTACTTTAACCCTAAAATTTTTATGACAACTTAATAACATATATATACAATACCACAAAAAGTCTCATTAGCAAATAAATTTGTTTAGCCATACAAACAGGTCACATAATTAAGAAGTCTCGAATTCACTAAACAGAAAGCCATAAAAACTTATCTTAAAGAAAATTCAAGAACTCATAAAATATTCATCAAATAACCACGAAATTTTCCATATCATAACTTAACATATGCATGAATATCTCTATAAAATTTTGTTCAAATTAAAGGTCGTTTTCCCCTTAAACATGGACTATACTTTTGTGTAAAAATACCAATCAGCCACAGTTTGGTCATCTATGGTAGAGAATGAAAATTTAATATCTTAGCATAGAAAATTCTAAATAACGTAAAATTTTGAGGAATATCACATAACACATACATAAACATCATACTAAAATTTCAGAGCAAATGGAAATTCATAGACAAAGTTATGGGGGTCAGATTCTAGAGGAAACAAAATTTCAGCAATAGTCTAGAATGAGTTTCTTACCTCCAAAATGATTCTTCTCAATTCTCTTGAATTTATCTTAGCGAAAACTCAATATTTTATTTAATTGTTTGTAGAAAAATAAGGGAGAGAAGGGAAGAAAATGTGGAGAAGAAAGAAAGAGTGTTTAAGAATATTTTAGAGAGAGTGAGAATTTTCTTTGGCTAGAAATTAAGAGAATGAAGACTTTGGTGGCATAGAGATATATTTATAAGTTTATGAGAGAGAAGAAATTAGATGAGTGTAAAAAACCCTAATTCTAATCTAATTCAATTTCCTTTTTTTTTTCCTTTTTTTTCTCTTTTTTTTTTTTGTCTTTTTGTACGGCAACTTTGCTGCTTTCTTTCTTTTTCATTTTCTTTTACTTAACTAATATTATATATATATATATATAATATATTATAGAACATAATATAACGCACTAAATAAGTAACTTGATAATATATTAATATTTTTCTTTTTTTTGTTTTCCTCGGCACTCTGTGCCGTTTTTTTCTTTTGTCCTTATATATATATAATACAATATAAGATAAATAATATTATATAATACATAATTATTTATATACAATAATAATATTTACACTAATGACCCAAAAATATTAATTTACATATTATTCTCTTAGTCATTTTATATTATCTACCTTCTTAATGCCATAGTAAAAACAAAAAAATTGCTACACATGTAATTATCATGGCATCATAAATGTTATAAAGATAAGAAAATATGTAATAAAATTCATGTTGTCATCAAGAATATAACTGTAGACATACATAACCCTAGAGTGTTATAAAGATTATGAATTTGGAATAAGTTGAAACTCTTAAAAAAACAATGAATACTTTTAAGCTTATTATCACTTTTGACATGAACATCCCAAGCACATCGATCCCACAAGGCCGTCACCTGCGGCATTACCAAATAAAAAGTTAATTTACTTAACATTAATAATAATAGCATTAAAATATCACATTCTAATGTCAAATTAACTTAAGTGTCCATAGAAGAAAACAACGGGCATTACACATGAAGAGGAAGACAAGAAAAAGAAAGGAGTTGCTTTAAAGACCCACTCTTGAAGACAAGGATGACAAAGAAAATAAAAATAAAGGCTTAAATCTGAAGGACTTCAAAGAAATGGCTATGCTTGTATAGGAATACAAGAAGTTCTAACAAAGTTTCAGCCAAAGTAAATAAACTAGAAAAAGAGAAGTCCAAGGTGAGAAGTCAAAGAAAAATGAGGTAATATGCTATGATTGTAAGAAACCTGTTCATATAAGACCGAATTGCCCTCTTTAAAAGGAAGCAAACAAGAAAAACATGAAGAAGAAGGAATTTAAGAAAGTCTTGCAAGCTACTTATGATAAGCTTGAATCCGAAGACTCGGATGATGATGAGCCAAGAGAAGTAGCCAACATGTGCTTCATAGTAATCGATGATGATGAGGTAAGTTCCCCAATTCCTTCCAATGATGAACATGATGATGTTGACGTTATATAATTATCAAGAGCTTTTGATGAATTGCATGATGTCTATGAAAAATTAGTTCTTAAAAATTCTATACTCAAGAAGAAAATAACAATTCTCTTAGAAGAAATTGATGTTCTAAAAAATGAAAAATCTAAGAGTAATACTTTAGCTATTAAGGATGCATCTTTATGATGATTTAACAAAAATAAATTCAAAATTTACCAATGGCAAGAAAAATTTTGAAATAATGCTCAATAAACAACGCAGTATCTTCAACAAAGGTGGCTTAAGATATAAATAACAAAAATTTTGAAATAATGCTCAATAAACAATGGAATATTTTCAACAAAGGTGGTTTAGGATATAAATCACATATTAATCAAAAATATTTTGAAAACTATTTTGTCAAAGCATTAACTAGCTCTCAAAACTCTAAATATGTATGTACTTATTGTAATCAAGATGGGCATTCCGCATCTTATTGGTACATTAAGAAAAGTGCATATTTTGGAGCAACATAAAGATAAGTTCCCAAAGTTTCTAAACCAAACACAAATAGACCCAAAGACATGTGGGTACCAAAAATCAAAAGCTAGATTATTTTTGTAGGTATCATAGAAGGAGGAGGTTAAGTAGTTCCTAGACAGTGGATGTACAAAACATATGACAGGGGCCTCTCACTTTTCTCAGATTTAGCAAAGAAGAATGGAGGACATGTCACCTTTGGAGACAATGCAAAAGGAAAATTTCTTGGTGTAGGTGATATTCTTAGTTGATAATTTGAATCATAATTTACCTAGTATTAGTCAATTGTGTGATAAGGGATATAAGGTTACTTTGGAATGTTCTAGATATTTGATTGAAAATATTTGTAATGGTGAGGTTGTATTCATTGATGACTGAAATGAAAATGTTTATATAATTGATGCTAAAAATTGTTCAAGCAAAAATCAATGCCTTTCAGCTTTAAACGATGAAACGTGGCTTTGGCATAGAAGACGTAGACATGCTAGTATGCATTTACTTTCAAAATTTCAATAAAAGAACTTGTTCGGGTTTGCCAAAACTCAAATCTGAAAAAGATAAAATATGTGAAGCATGCAAATTCAAAAAACAAGTCAAAACTTTTTTAAATCGATTTTCAAAATTCCTACTACTAGACCCTTACAACTTTTATATATGGATTTATTAAGTCCTACTAGGACCACAAGTCTAGGTGGTAAACACTATGCCTTTGTCATCGTTGATGATTTTTCAAGATTTACTTGGGTTATGCCTTTGGCAAATAAAGATGATGCTTTGAAAAAAAATTTATATTTTTACAAAAGAGTACAAAATGAAAAAGGCTACATGATTACTTCGATTGAAAGTGACCATCGTAGCAAGTTCGACAGTGATGCCTTTGAGTTGTTTTGCAATGAAGAAGGTCATGAACATAACTTTTCAGCACCTCAACAAAATGGTGTGGTTGAACGAAAAAATAAAGCTTTGCAAGAAATGACTAGGACTACGCTTAATGAAAATGGTTTACCAAAATATTTTTTGGCCAAAACCAATAATACAACATGCTAGGTTATGAATAGAGTTCTTATTAGACTAAAGTTAAATAAAACTCCTTATGAACTATGGAAAGGTAGAAAACCCAGTATTGGTTATTTTAAAGTCTTTGGATGCAAATGTTTTATTTTAAACACTAAAGACAATTTGGGAAAATTTGATGCAAAAACCAATGCTAATATTTTTTTGGTTATTCTACTAGCCAAGCTTGTAGAATGCTTAATAACTCTAGTTGTAGAAGAATTTATGCATGTTGTATTTGATGAAACAAGTGTTAACGTCGAAAGAGTAAACGATGATGATGATTTAGGTTTGGAACGTCAAATAAAGAACCTCAAAATTAAAGACAAAGGAAAAAAAAAGTTCAAGAGGATCCAAATTCATCTCAAATTATCATCTCTCAACAAACTTATCAATCATAACAAGATCAACATCAAATGGATCTCTTAAAAAATATGTCTACTTTGCAACCTTTACCAAAAGACTGGAGGTATCATCCCTATCGCCCTAAGACTGATATAAGCACTCATGATAGTCCAACACATAGAGTAAAAACTAGATCATCATTTAAAAATATTTATGATAATTTAGTTTTTCTTTCTTAAATTGAACCAAACGTTTTAAAGATGTCGAAAATGATGAATTTTGAAGCTAAACCAATTTGAAAGAAATGATGTTTAGGAACTTGTTTCTATACCTAATGCTCAATTCGTAATTAGTACTAATGGGTGTTTAGAAATAAAAAGGATGAGCAAGGTGTAGTTGCAAGAAACAAGGCTAGACTAGTGGCCTAAGATTTCAATCAAGAAGAAAGTATCGATTATGAAGAAACCTTTGCACTGATTGCTCGTCTAGAGCCCATAAGAATGTTACTTGCTTTTACTTATCATATGGGTTTAACCTTTATCAAATGGATGTCAAAAGCATATTCTTAAATGGATATATTTTAGAAGAATTTTATGTTACGCAATTTCCCGATTTTGAAAATCATAAGTATCCAGAATATGTTTTTAAACTGAAAAAGGCTTTATATGGTTTAAAACGTACTCCTAGAGCTTGGTATGATAGATTAAGTAAATTTTTAATTGAAAATAGATTTACAAAGGGAAAAGCAGATACTACTCTTTTTATAAAAATGAAGGGTGAAGATTTAATTATAGTTCAAATTTATGTTGATGATATTATTTTTTGTGCTACCAATATTTCTTTATGTGAAGAGTTTTCTAGGTATATGTATAGTGAATTAGAAATGAGCAGAATAGGAGAATTAAATTTTTTGCTTGGATTACAAATCAAACAAACCAAAGAAGGCATCTTCATCAATCAAACAAAGTATGTAAGGGATCTCCTCAAAAGATTTGAAATAGAAAATCTAAAGTAAATGCCAATTCCTATAAGCTCATTAATCAAATTGGACAATAATAAAAATGGCAAGGCGGTAGATGTTATAAAGTATTGAGGTATGATTGGTTCCTTACTTTATTTAATCACAAGCAGACCTGATATTATGTTTAGTGTCGGTTTATGTGCTAGATTTCAAGCAAATCCAAAGGAGTCTCATCTTAGTGCTGTAAAAAGCATTTTTAAATATTTGAGTGGTACCAAGAATTTGGAATTATGGTATCCCAAAGGTACACATAGATTTAATGAGTTACTCCGACACTAATTGGGCCAGTTGCACAATCGATCAGAAAAGCACAAGTAGAATATGTCATTTCTTAGGACTCTCACTATTCTCATGGTTTAGCAAGAAACAAAATTCAGTTGCTTTATCAACTATAGAAGCCAGATACATTTTGGCAGCTAATTGTTGTGCATAAATACTTTGTATGAAGCAAACTTTATAGGACCTAGGATTACATTATGACAATGTGCCCATTAAGTGTAATAATACAAGTGTCATAAATTTGTCTGGAAATCCTGTTTTGCATTCTAACACAAAGCACATAGATATTAGAAACCATTTTTTGTGTGACCATGTGCAAAAAGGAGATATCACTTTGAAATTTATAAGCACAAATAAGCAACTTGTAGATATATT
Source organism: Artocarpus hirsutus (assembly GCA_946598075.1). Lineage (NCBI taxonomy): Eukaryota > Viridiplantae > Streptophyta > Magnoliopsida > Rosales > Moraceae > Artocarpus > Artocarpus hirsutus. The sequence continues at coordinate 79,812 of CAMOHE010051912.1, forward strand.
CACAAAACCTATTGCACTAGATAGATTTTCACAACTTAGAATAAATTTAGGAGTTTTAGATGCTTTGGATTTGCATTTCAAGGTCTTATATACATTTTATGAGCATTGATAATTTTTTATGTGCTATTTGGTTTGAATATATTTGATTTAGTTAAATTTGTTATTTGATTTTTTTGTTAATATGTTTATTAATTATAAATTAATGTGTTCAATAATCACTTTTATTGTTTGATATGGTTATTAATTGATTTTTGACATCTTTGTGTCTTTAAAATTGATTTTATTTGAGTTTTTATTAGTTTTTCTAAAGTGGTTCAGTTTACCGTAACCGGCCTATCAATCTGTTAGGGTTTAAATACCCCAACTTCACCCAAACACCTATTTTTATGCCTCCCTCCTCTTCAACTCGCCTCTTTCTCCTCCTAAAACATCCAAAAATCAATGCCTATGTAGGAAAACTCCAAAATCTTGTGATTTTCATTCTATATTAATGATTTTTTCTTGTTTTTATTTTCTCTCCAAAAATCCCATCTTTCACTATCAATTTTCACCATTCCTCTCCAACTTTGAACCCTAACCTCTCTCTCTCTCCAAAAATGAAAATTTTCCCTTTTCCTTTTCTCAAATTTGTGCTTCTCATCTCCACCAAACGGAATGGCTTCGGGTTCTCGCTTCAAAATTGGTTGCCCATAAAAATCCACCATGTGAGGTAATTTTTGAGGAATTTTCCAATGAGAAATATGTGAAATTCCTTTTAGGTAGAAAAGTGAATGAAGGAAAACTCATCATTCTTAGTGATATGACTAGCTTTGGTGTTGAGGAATTATTTGATAGATTGCATTGAAAAAACATTCTGACAATAAGTGAGGATACTTTTTCTAGACTAGTCAAGGCATTCTATGCTAATATACATTGGTCATTAGCTCCTTTAGTACTTTCTATTACTCTCAAAGGAAAGGATATTGATTTTTCCCTAGCCCTTTTAGGAGAGATTTTAGGAATGCCTTTAGAGGCAAACAATAACCATGGAGTGAAGACTTGGTCATTTGGCAGTGGCCAATGTCATTGATGAAAACAATGATGTTAGAATACCTCCTAGGATGAATGTCTCAACCCTTTCACCCAAATGCCGAACTATTCATAGGCTTGTTTCTCCAAATATTCTCCCTAGAGCCAGTCATAAAGATGAAGTCTGCTTTCTTGAGCTTCAACTTATTTATTGCCTCCTCACCAGAACCACCATCAACATATCCCTTCTTTTGATCTGAAAAATGATGGATGTTTTCGGAGTTACCAAGAGTGTAGGATTACCTTATAGGATACTATCAACCAAGGTGTTTACATACTTTGGAGTACCCCTTGAGGATGAAAAAGATGTCATGAGACATACCATATCTAGCTTTTGAAAGTCAAATAAAAAATTAGATTTAAGAAAATTTGAGGTCAATGGGTTCCCGTTGGAGGACAAGTACCAAGAAACAAGCAAAAAGAGGAAGAAGAAATGGCAAACTTAAAGGAAGGACAAAAAGGAGGAATGGAGATTACACTTTACCAACTCCATGAACATCAATAACAATGCCAATCAACAAAAAATGGGGCAAGACATCTTCTCTACAATAAGCTCATGACTAAGTCAAGGCCGAGCAATAAGAAACTCTCATAGTTTTTTGTCAAATGAACTTCGGTGGTGGTTTTTCGAGTCACCAATGAAACATTTTCTTCATGCTTTTATGTGCCTTGACTTTATGCTTTATGGCTTTATGTTTTTGTTAACTCTTATGCTTATGTGACTTGAATTTGAGACTTGAATTTATGTTTTTGATATGTAATGAATTCTTTTGATGCATTTCTATTTATCTTGGGTTTTATTGATGACAAAAAGGGGAAGAAGTGATTGTTTAATTGCTTGAGGAGAAATGGGTGGTGGTACTTGTTCTTGTGATTATAACCATTTTCTCTAATTGGTTATTTTCTTTTTACATTATGCATATTTTGGCTAACTGTTGGTTCATAGAAATGGGTGAAAGGGGGAGTAAATATTTACCTCTTAATTTTGATTTAAATCTATGCACATATTAAGGGGAACATTTGGTTTTACCTTTTTTATGATTCTAAGTAAATCAAAAATTGTTCTGTTCTCATCAAAAAAAGGGAGATTGTTGGCTTCTATGTTTCACAAAGTTATTTTGAATTAGTTTTGGTGACAACAAATCAACTTTTGCTTTATGTAAGATGGCTAATTAATCTCTTGAGTTTTTGGTTAGTTTAAAATTAAGCAAATTATTTGAACCAAAGTCAAATCTCAAGAACGATCCAAGTTTTAGAAGCAATGAGAAAAGGGCTCACAAAGACTTGAAGATCATTTAAATTTATTTTTCTAAGCCTCTTATGTAAATGAGAAATAATCTTGAATTATATAGTTTATGCAAGCTCAAATCACACACACACTAGCTTTCATAAAGATTTATAATTTGCATAAATGTTTAGAATCTATAATATGTGTTCATACTTACACCTTGTATGTAAAATGAAGTTTTAAAATCACACTTAAAATGCACACAATTCACTCCAACAAATTTTTATAAAAACTGCATTTTGGAAACAAGTTTTGGAAGGCCGTGTTCAGCACAACCAGCCAACCAACCATTACAGTCAACCTATTAGTTGTAAGGGACAGATAAATGGTCTTTCCAGCTTTCCTCCGACTTATAGACTAGCCCTGCTTTGGTTTGCCAGTTGAACAACCCAAAAGCATGATTTATATCTTACTTTGGGTGGTCTGTAGGTTTCACAAGATTGTCATGCAGGTGGCCTTGAGTGGCTTGTCAGTCGTCCCAAGTGGCTTGCAGGTTAGATAATCGTTTGGAGCCTTTTCAAGAAATTTCAAATTCCTGGCCTATTGGTCCCAAACTTCGGCCTGCTAACTAGTCTATAATGGCTAGTTTTCTTATCATTGGAGCTTCATTTGTAATGACTATTTTGATCCAAAAATGTTATATTAAGCCAAAATTGAGTACTTTGAGGCTATAAATACTCCTCCATTCATTGTGCTCAACATCAAGCAAAGCATTCACTTTCTTTACACACTTTTGAGCTTACATATTCTACATTTTTCTTGAAAGTTGCTCATACCCTCCAAAATAAGCCTTTCATTATATTCATCTATATCTGGAGAGTTTATCTTGTGAGTGAGCTAAAAATTATCAATCATACCTTTTAAGTGACAGGATACCAAGCCTTAGAAATTGGGGGAATTTTTGGTTTGTCAATCTTTGTAAAATTGATGTTGTAAAAGGTCATGGTGAGCATCAGGTAAAGCAAGTCACCGGTGTTCTATAAGAAGTGATCATGCCAAAAGGACGGTTGTTTTTAGTAGAAGAGGTCGAGTCAAGCTTTGCTCGGCAACAGTGGATGTAGGCATATTGCCGAACCACTATAAATAGCATTTGCACTTCTCTATCCTTAACTTTTTACTTTAAATCATTTATTTTCATTTACGTTCATTACAATTGTTATTTGAGTAAATTCATTCATTTGTAAAATTTATCTAGAAATTTCCAATGTTTGTGAAAAAGGTTTTAAAACCCAATTCATCAAGAACCCCCCCCCCACCCCCCCCCCCCCCCTGTCCTCTTGGGTAGTCAGTCTTGAGCTAACAAATTGATTACTTAATTGATTAATTAATTATTGACTCTATCACGAACAATTAAAGACAATTAAGAAAAATTAAATAAGCAGAAATTATAAGTTATGAGGATTAGATTAGTTAATCCTTGTCATAATTGAAATGATTGTCCATTCCTTTATTAAAGGAAAATATCTTTTAAGAAAATATTTAATTTCTTTTATGATTATGCTTAATTACATAGCATAAAATGAGTTAAGCTTACACACTCATTGGGCCTTTTTTTACAGAATTGATGATAGTAGATAGGAACTTGGCTAATAGCATATCATATTTGTGTAAATCAGGTAAGTTAGAATCTCACCTACAATATGTATAATTTCCAAAAATGTTTTTACATATTTTCATGTAAATTATAAATGCATGTTTTGGCTTTATGTTATAGTATGTAATGTTTTGTCATAACATTTCATATTGTATACTTACTAATGAGTCCAATGAAACTATAAGAACAAGTTAAGTTTGAGTGTTGTACCAACATCTTAACTTACAAGGAGGCTTACGTTAAGAACTATAATTTAAGATCACGATACCGTTGAAACCTTAACTTCCACGTGATCGCGAGCAACTGGAACAAACATTCGGGCCCATAATTATGTTTATAATACAGCATAACCAACACATGCAAGATTTACTATATATTTTGTTAAATGTTTTGCGAGTCATAGTTCCAACCTATTGAGCAAAAACTCATCCAGGCATATTCATGTTATAGGTAAGCAACTTACAAGCAACTTTTGATGGACGATGGCGTAGCAGCAGGTGAGTAGTGGAGATGGGGAATAGATAACATGCGTATTTATTTGTACACTTAATTTTGTTAGGTATAACTTGTTAATAAAGTATAAAAAGTACAGTTGACACTATATATGTATATTTTGGTAACCGATGTTGTTGCCAAACAGCCTCAGTCCATATGACTTTAAGACTAATATGTTAAAAAAATTATTTTATACATTATAACTTTTGTTGCAACAAATATAAGCACAATATAATTAAACTTAACTAGTAAAGTTAGTTAATTTAATAATATTTTAAAAATATATATTCTACAAATTTAAGTAATCATAATAAGTATATGTTAAAGAATAGGTTTAAGTAGTTTAAATAACGGTCATGTAGGTAGGATTGTTACACCAACGACAATGAGGAAAAAGAAGAAGAAAAGAGAGAGGACTATAGTGATAGGGATATTTTAGGAATTTTTTAAAATATAGTATAGAAAACATTATTCATTTTCTATCTAAAATTATGCTATTAGTTTTTATTCTTTTTTCTAAATGTGTTATTTCCATCATTCTCCCTAAATGATAATAACAATGTTTTGTGAAAGAGAATGCAACAATTTATTTTTTTCAACTATATAAGATCTTCATGTACAACCAAATACAATAATATATTCATTAAAAAAGACATAGCAACATATTACTGCTGAAAATCTAAGAAAAGATTTACGTGTATAACCAAACGAGATAAATTAGATATCTTAAAAATCATATTGCCAGTTATCGTTGACCGAGCGCCCCTTTTTGTTTTAAAATCTTGGAAGAGACCAAAATGTTAATTTGATCTAAAGAGCTATCTAGGCTGAGAAACGAACCCAAGTTGCTCAACAACAGGCTGCATTTTGGGTTGGTTCATTAAACTAACAATTTATTTGTCAAGCCCAGCCTCATTCAAATCCATTTTAAGGGCCCGATTTGAACTTGATTCTGAACCTCTGGAAGTGGAAAACAATTTAGAAAATTATAGAGAAAGCAGTAGAAGATAATCTGATATCGTTTTGTTAATTAGACTTTACACCACTTTTAAATTTATTATTTGTACGTACCATTTTGTACTAAAAACAGGCTTAACTTCTTCATAAAAATAGTATGTTTGAAATCCAACTTTTCAGAAGTTGTTTTCTCCTTAATCACCTGATATTCTCTTTCATTAACTTTAAAGAAATTACAGAGTTACTTTAAAATTATTATTTCATTATTACTTTATACCCATCTTAAAGTTAACCAAACACTATATCTTATATTCTTGTACATTTATATTTTAACATTTAGAATTTGTGTTCAATTCTTACTTGTTTCGGTTAAAGGTCAATTTTAAGTGATAGATTATGTATGTCGGTGGATAGCTTGGATTATATTTTTCCCCCACCCTGTCCTTTTGTTCCATTAAATAAAAGATAAGATATTTTTATCTTCCCTTTATGTCATTCCACCAACTACTTCTATCATATTTTTCCTACATACCAAACACATGAATGGTGTTGGCTAACTAGCCGTCTCATGTGAATACATTGTCATATGGTGAAATGCCACGCATATTGATGACATGTCATGGAATTGTAAAAGCATTCAAGAGACAAATTTATTGTTATTAACAGGTGTTTGGTAATTATGGATGCAACTACAAATAATAGTTTAAACTATTTTTTTATTTAAATTTTATAATATATTATATATATATATTTGCAAAAAGTAGTTTGAACCACAAATCGCTCTTTTGAAGAGATGGTTGAATGTCCTTTTTTCAATGATATATTAATAAAAATTCTCGAAAATGGTTCATACTCTTTTGAAGCTTCTTATAAGTTGTGTTTATTTATGTCATACTTAAAAAAAATTATGCTATACTATTATTTATATTATATATTAAGTTATGCAACAAATAAATATTTACAACATTTAAAAAAATTAAATTTTAAAAAATAACATTTATAAGAATTCCCAGTTTATAACAAGGTCTTGCTAATTAAGACCAAGTTCATTGAAGAATGATTTGGAGAGATTTGCTTTGTATGAAATTTCCTTTTCGAAACCCATGAATCACTTCCACTGTCACCAACTGTAATTTAAACTTTTATCTTAAAAGGTCAACCTGTTAAGTAGAGTAACCAAATGTTCTTATAAGTTGTTGTTTGTTTTTATATTTTAACAATGTGGAACTCGAGATTCTTTTCCCTTTACACCCCTACAAGATAGTGCTCTTTTTAAAGCCACCAATCTTGTATTGGACGGATCGAACCGCTTGTCTAAGCTAGTTAACCTCTAATATCAAATAGAGAATAATAAAGATGGGAAATTATGGGACTTTTTTGTGGGAGCTTTTATATCTTCAATTGGCTTTTCATCATTTCAAATTATTCAATTGAGTCTTCTCCACTGTCTCCAAGGACTTAATAATTTCGACTCGTAACTTTATTTTTGGCTGGAGCTTGTCTTCTCTAATGAAAGTTTTTCATTTATGATAGGGTAACTTTACTGGTGGTGTTGCTTTCTTTTTTTTTTTTTTTTTTTTTTTTTTTTTGAAAAATAAGGTATACATTTCAAACTAAAGAAAAACAAACATTAATTCCGTCTCAAACAGCCACAAACTACAAGAAAACCATGACCCAAATAAACGTGAGGAGATCTACTGTCTTTTGAACATTTTCATTTCTGCCCCATTTATAAAAAATCTGCCACGTGTCTCTTTCGTAATCTCTTATAAACCTTGTTTGGAGACGGTAATAAGAAAAATGAAACGGTGATGTTGGCAAATTCCTCAATTCGGATTCCCATTGTTAATGGCACTGCACGATATATACTTGTGGTTATGATTTTTAATCAATGTTTTCTCCCAAAAATGATCCATCTTTTTTTTTTCCAATTTTTTAATCAATATATACTTGGTGTTATCACCTTGGCTGAAAAAAAAAAAAAAAAAGACGATGTTTTTTTCTTTTTTTTTTTTTTTTTTGGTTGCTATGAAAGGAAAAGACAATGGTTAAATTTGTTTGAAGCATATGTTGTAGCCTGCGTGTTGAGATGGGCATTTTATATTGTCGTACAATGTATTTCTATTTTAATTTTTCTTTTGATACTTTTTAAAGCCTCCAAACAAGGCGTAGAAGGAATCTACCATAGAGACAAGTGGCTAATCTTGTGCAACGGACAAGGACGAGGATGCCTTAGGGGGACAGCAGGTCTTGTCCTCTAATAAAGAACTAGATATATTAACAAATTCGAATGAAACGTTCGACGAGAAAAACATTTATCGAATTTGAAGAAAGGATGCTCAATAAAGTACATCAAAAATTAAGCACAAATATGACTCTTTGACAAATATTTTAAAATCGATAAAAAAAACTCAATTGGCCAAAATCCAGAGGCATGTAGCATAAAGCTCACATAAAATACCGCCAAGATACAAATCTATCGAACTGAAAGTAAAAACTAAAACTGAGAAATGAAACAATCACAAATAAAATGGTACAAACCAAAATGCACACAAAATGAAAAGAAAACCGCTAAGCATCCCTGTTAAAAGCCTCTAACAAAGGGACAGCTGCAAAGGAATTGTTGGGGAGCTTTGAAATAGACGTGGCAAAGTCGAAAAGTCACTATCAAGCAACAATACCTAGCCCTTACGTGCCTTCACCACCGTTGCAGGGAAAAAACACCAACACAAACAAAAGAAGTGCTCCATCGAGTGCAATAAAACCCTGGGGTACTCGACCACTAGATGAGGGACGTGCTGGAAAATGCAATCCAAGCGTTTGGCAATAAACTACTAACCGAAGACCAATCCAATCAAACAAAACCACCACACTATACAGCCTAAGGCTGGCAATTTGTGTCAACAGGTCGAGTTTAGGTTGGGTTGCACCTTTATTTAAAGAACAAACATGTCAACCTGAACTCGACCTATGACTTAACAGGTTAACAAAAGCCCAACCTAGACACGACCCGACGTGTCAACGGGTTGACACAACACGATCTGTGTAACCCATCTTGGTGCTAGTTTGTGCATGGTTGTGTTGAACGACCCGCTGATTTGCTAAATCTAATAGACCCGCAACACAATAAAAAAATAAGACTACAAAATAAACTATAATCCATGATCCATGAAGGATTCAACTATAAGCCCACAAAGTAAACAATAACCCAATAAAACAAGACCGTCAAAAACTCCAATGTGCCAATCCATAACAAGTGTCAACCTAAAAGTTTATACATTTATCAAAATAACTAAATGAGTTCAAATTTGTATCAAATCATGCAATATTGTTGGATGATTGAGGTGCATTCTCATTAGCATTTGTGCCACTAAGCTCAATGGCATCTTGAATAATCTCTTCCAAGTCTTGTTCAACCTTGTTCTTGTCACCTATAACAAAAATATTAATCAATTAGAAATGCCAAGTGAAAATTAAATAAGAATGAATTATATAATGAATGATAAAAGAAATAAAAGATAAACATTTACCTTCATTGCCAAATAGCCAATCTCTAGTGCAAATAATCGCCTCAACTATATCAAGCTTTAGCGAACTACAATACTGATCAAGTACACGATCACCAACTGAGAATGCAGATTTTGAAGCAACTGTAGAAACAAGAATGACCAAAATATCACTAGCCATTGCACTTAACTCTAGATAGCGATATTGATTGGTCTTCCAAAAGGAAAGAACATCAAACTCCTCATTCCTAGCATACCTAGGCTCAACAAGATAAAGCTCCAATTGTGTTTTTGCTGTTACTTCCCTTGACTTAGAAGTCATACCATCAAATGCCTAAAATAAAAGCCTAATGTTAGAAAGTTACCTGAAATTGGAGTAAATATCAAATATAATAAACAAACTTAAAGTAAACTTCAAATAAGTATAAAAAGTTATCTGAAATATGCGTGACTCAATTCTTTTTGTTTGACCATGATTATCTTTCTTGCCACCTCCTTTGCTAAAAGAAGGTGCTTTAAGGCAATGACTTATCTTGTCATGGTACTCCTTGAAGAGTGAAAAAAAGTTTGATATGAACAAGCAAAAAACTCAACACAGTTTTCACCAAAAGCAAGATTGTAACAAAACTCCACAAACTCTAACTTGTATCAAGGATCCAATACACAAGCAATAGACAAGATGTCATTGAATTCAGACCAATACTTTTGAATTTTCTCCCACATCCTGAATGCCATTACCTTCACATATTCATCTTCAAAATCATTTTTCATCACTTTTTTCAAATCATAAAAGCGTGGGAAGATGGTTGGAAAGTATGAGTTAGATGTAGGACATGAGGTCTTGGAGAACGACAAAGTTGCATCATAAAACACCCTTAAAAAAGAGTGCATTTTTCTCAACTCTATTTGATTCTTCACTTAAAGGGCAACTCTTAAAGGACAGATCATGCGTTGCCAATTGTTGAAAAGCATCACGATAAATAAGTGCACTATCAAGCATTAGAAAAGTTGAGTTACATCAGGTTGTTACATCTTGACTTAACCCCTTTTTGCTTTGTACAGCAACCATTTTCATACACTCTTTAAATTTGTGTATTCTTATTTGCGATCCCTTCAAATACTTAACACAATCATGAATCTTCTCAATGGATCGATCAATCTCTTTTAACCTAACTTGCACAACAAGATTTAGTATATGGCAACAACACATCAAATGAAAAAAATCACCATTGCTCACAACCAAACCCTTCATCTTATGTAGAAAGCATAATGAATCTACTAAAAAATCATTTGAATAAGCGTTGTCTAATGTGACAGTAAAAAGTTTTGATTCAATGTCCCATTCAAACAACAGATTAGCAATCTTATCAGATAAAGCTATGCCAGAGTATGGAGGAGACACAAAAGAGAAGCTCAAAATTCTTTTTTGCAAACCCCAATTCTTGTCAATAAAATGAGCGATAACACATATATAACCATCACTAATCAATGAACTCCAAAGATCAGATGTTAATGATACTCTACCAGGAGCTGCAGATAACATGCTTTTGACTCTACCCTTTTCTTTTCGGTACATCTTAAGACAAATAGCCTTAGCAGTGTTTCTAGTAATTTGATCAACATTAGGATATAAATATTGAAACAATGCCCTAATACCCACATATTCAACAAATTGAAAAGGCAAGTCACGCATAACAATCGCACCTATCATCAACTCACGGAATTTCAGAGAATCATAACCATGACTAAGTGACATACTCCCACTATCCCTTTGTATTAACATTTGGCCTATGTCTCGGGTATCTTTTTCTTGCAAACTTTAAGGTGATGATGCAAGTTACCTATCCCATATCTGCTTGTAGCAAGGTATTTTTGCCCACATTTTTTTCATTTACTTCTTAAGACTTTATCAGATTCTAAAGGAAGCATCTCAAAAAACTGCCAAACTTTAGACTTCAAACTTCTCTTCTTTGGTTGTGTGTTGCTAAGATCTCCATCTTTATCAACTTCTTGAACTTCGTCATCTATTGAAGGCTCCATCCCAAGCTCCAAGTCCTTAAGGTTTTCTTCATTACCATGATGACTCTCACTATCACTTGGCACTTCTTCCATCTGTAGGCATTAAGAAACCAAAAAAAGTTAACAAACAATTGTCCAAAATATGCAAAGTTTCTAAACAAACAATCATTTCCAAAATGGCAACCGTTATGCTTTCTAATAATACATGCTATATTCATTCCACTAAGAGGCCCAAGAAATTGACTAACCAAAAAAACAAAACATCTTCATTTTTGTCTCCTAAGTTCCTCATCTTCTGGTTTGTCAACGTCGAATACCCCAGTAGCCCACCCAAACTCAAAGGTAACATCTAGGAAATAGAGTAAGAAACCAATACAATGCAAGAAACAAACATGGGAATTGGCCCAAAGATCTAGAGAAACACAAAAATAGCTAATTTGTCTTTGCTTCTGTTTGTATGAATGTGAATATGTAAAACAAAGGTCATAAAAATTTAAACATAATACAAATTCACATAGAAGAAAACAGAACTAGAAACTGCTTAGTTAATGAACAACACACACATATTATTCATGAGAGAGAGAAAATGAGAGATTACCTCAAAAGATGGATCATGGAAGTGGAGTTTGGAAGGGAAGAAGAAAAGAAAAATTGCACTTTACCAACACAATTTAAGGTGAGGGGCACTAAAGAAGAAGAAGAACAAAGAAGGATACGAAAAAAGAAGAAGGAAGAAGGAAGAAGGAAGAAGAAGACGTAAAAGAAAAGGAAGAGGCAGGAACGACTGAATTTGAGAACTTATGGTTGAGGATAACTTGAAAAACCCTAAGTGGGTTGATTAATTTAGCACATATGGGCAGGTTATTGTGGGTCATATGGGTTGTATTGAGTTGAGATTACATAGGTTCAATTCAGGTTACACGGGTTGATTAACAATTTTTATATCAATTTCTAGTCAACCTAATTTCGACATGTTTTTTGGTAGGTTATTGTGGGTTGATTTTGTGTTGATTCGGGTTGATCTAAACCCAGCTTTTTTTTTCTGCAGGTCAGACGGGTTCGACCAATTTCAACCCAAGGCCTATTTTCTCAACCCTAACTGGCATTTTTTGTGTCAAGTTCGTGTCGTATCGTCGGGTCGTGACTCAAATTGTTGTCCCTACTATACACTGCCACGACCATGAAAAGCTCACAATGAGGTGAGGTAGAGGACTAAGTATTGTGGTTGGGAGTCCAAATATGAGCCCAAAGGCGACCTTGGAGCTCCGGATGACTTTGCCTCTAGTTTTTTTTTTTTTTTTCCTCTTTCATTTTATACAAAAGAGAAAACGAAAGTATAGTCTGTTATCTTCCAATAATACATGCATTTAAATGTAAGATTTGATTAAAATCTCATCAAAATAAAAAGACTATATATAATTTATATAACATAGCATAGATTTAATAGTTCAAAACAGAGCCTAATTGATAGGGTATCTTTCTATATAATCCTTATTTTTTTTATTGAAAGTATTAGGTTTCACCATCACATGCTTTGCTGATGAAACTATTAGTACATCTAAATCTAATTAATTTATAAACTGGGAAATTAGCTAAGTTTACTGAAAATGAGCATCACCCCATCCTATAAATGGTCCGACTCCCAAACCTATTGGCGCGATTTTCTTATTGGACCATTTGTCTACCAAAACCAAATAATTACCAGTAGAGACAAGAACCAAACCCTCTACAATTTGGGTTAAGTAACTTTTTCTTGTACGCTCTGTATGTTGTCTATTACAATAAGAAACAAGCATACATGGATAGTTAAGCAAATAAATAACCGAAGTCTTTGTAAGACCAAAAAAAAAAACCATAGAAAATCAAATAGAATAAGGTGGTGTTTGTGGGTTCAATTCCGTTTGGGGGCAATTACGAGAAAGCCAATTCAAATGGGCGTTTGTGATGGAGGGAAAAAAATAGGCAATTTGATTGATTTTTCCAATCTAAACTACTAAAATCCAAACCCCTCTAAAATAATATTCTCACAATTTGAACCTTCTATGGTGAGAATATTCATTTTTTTGGAGTGATGTGTCTCAAATCTTTTTTCTTTCTTCTTTTCCAAACACATATTTAGATTCTATTATTTATTTAGATTTATACTTTAATTTCATATTCAAACGTCTTCAGAATGCACTTTTCATCTTTTTCAATTCAAACAAAAAATATTCAAATTTTCACAGATTGAACATAGTGAGCGAATATAACCCTAATTCATAAGAGAAGGTGTAAGACTTGTGTTATTGATATAAGTGCATTTTAAGCAATTAGTTCAACCAGGAATTAAGTAAATCCAACAATAAGCATGCTACGACATAATCAACCCGACAAAACTGAAGTTGATATCATCCATTTATTTGTTTTGGGCTTAATTAGATAGCTAGCTAACAAGGACAATATTGGTTGAGTCTAACTATAATTGTCTGGGCACGTGATGGACCATGTGGTAGGGATTTGGCGCTAGCTCACCATAATAAATGTTTATGTACACATATTGATATCTAAAAGTAGCTAAAAATTTTATGCATTTGCTCTCTAGCTAGTTAGAGGGTGACGACTGTCTTACATATATAATTGATTGGGTTAGGCCATCTGCTTTTATAGGTTTCACATTTATATTTTGAGTGAGTGGCATTGATGAAGACATCTACCAAGTTTTACACGTTTCCATGAAGAAAAGGAGTAAGTGGGGCTGCGTGATTTATAAGACCTTGGCTGTCTTCTCATTCTATTTGGCGAATCTTTAGATCATTTCTTTCTTCTTGTTTTTGTAAATTTTTTAATAAAAAAATGTAGAATTGCTATCATTATCAATCATGGTAATAGAATACCTATCATCATGAGAGTATATGGTGCAAAATTATAGCGTTCTAAAAAATTACATATAGGGTTGCCATAGGGAATTGCAAAAGTTCTTAGACATTTAAAAATGGTATTTAGCATTGTTATCTTTTAAACTTATCGCACATTTGTAATATATACTTTAAACTTTTAATTTTAATAAATTGCACCCTGAACTTACACCTCTATAGCAAATCACCTCATTGATAGTGATTTTAGTCTTTTAAGTGAAATTGACATGTAATTTACATATAAATAGTTGATTTACGACATGCATGGTCATTTTTATATATTTTAATTCAAATTTATGTTGATTAATATCTCCAAAGACTTTATTAAAATAAAAAAATTTGAAATGACTTTGTTTCAAATATAAATTTGGGTCAACATTTATGTAAACCCTTTTATGCTTTTAATTGACGACTCATGTAAAAATCACATGTCAACTTTAGTAAAAAAATTTAAATTGTTATCAATGGGGGTAATATGCTACACGTTTGTAAATTCAGAGTAGAACTTTCTAAAATTAAAAGGTAAATGGAAAAATTGCAAATGTGACACAAGTTTAGGACAACAGTGCAAAATACCCTATTTAATAATGATAAAGTTCTTTGTCATGATAAAGAATACTCTTTCACGACCTATTATCAACAATCAATTTTAGTTTGGGAAAATTTTTTGTTGGGTATGAAAAAAACTACCAGTAAGTCACAGTTTCATACCGTTTCCTCGTATTGCAATCATATGTGTGTATATATTGAAATTAAGAAAAATATGATAATCTAATGAACTTTGTATAAATAGTAGGGATCAGGATTATGTTTATCTTTAAATTCCGTTTTTCTCACTCAACCAAAAAATTCAAACGGATCAAAAAATCAAAAATTTTGAATTCTTCAATATTTTAGCCACAAACGTCTTTGACTAAGTTTAGGTTTATTGCTTTCAACCATGCAAATCCGTCTTCCAAATGTATAATGTTAATTCTTATGAGGTATTTATGCTTACATGAATTATCGTCACAACGACCAAAACAACCGAAAGAAACATCGAACAAAATAAAAGATCCCCCAGTCCTCTCGGCTAGACCAGCCAAAATCTATTTTCGTATCCAATCTCAACTGTCTAGAAACTGCTAGCTAGGTCAAGAGAGTTTTAGCAACTACCCAAAAAAATCAATTCGAAATAAGAAGGCAAGAAAAGTAGCTATACCAAACTTTTTGCTTAGCAAATAGTAAAACGAGCTATAATTGGGAGCTATTTTATAGAGTATTTAAGAATATAGTTAAAACTATAAGTTAGAACTAAAACAATATAGCATGTAAGAACTTTATAATATAGCAAATTTTTGTTTTACATTTTACACTATAACAATTAAAATTTCTTGGTTTCAATTAAGTTGTCAAAGCTTAAAGTCAAGTCGACTAGAAAGGAAAGAAAAATATATGCTAAAAGAAGAGTATGAAAAGGGTTAGGAATTTGTACTCCGAGAGAATTGGATTATTTAGGAATGATTTCGGAGATTATTATGACCCACTACGGCCAATTTTAAGGATTATATTTCTAAGTTATAACTTTCAAGTTAGACGTGATGCCTGCTGTTTCCTTAAAAGCCAAGCAAATCATGAAGAAAATGTGAGCATATAAGAGCACCACAAAGATGAAAAGTTCCCTTATATGGAATTGTCAATGGCTTAAAGGCAGTCACTAATGGAAAAGAAGTTCTTATAATTTAAGCAGACCTAAAAAAATTGTCGCACCAATAAAAGAAGTTGAATTAATTGTTCAACTACCAAGCATTGTTTGATAACGTTATTGAAACTTATTAGTTTTAATTACTACATTATAAAACTTTTATATATTACACTGTAAAACAAAAATATATTACAGTATAAAAACTTTCACATGTTATATTAAATTGATTTTAATTATTAGTTTTAATTATATTTCCAAACACACTCAAATGAAAATTTTTTACCTATTGTCTCTAGCTTCTAGGTTAAAGTACGTGTCATTTATTGGGCGTTATAATCCGACTATTGAATTTCCACGGAAGTTAAGTATGCCTAACCTTGAAAGGAACACTTCGTGGAAACAAAATTTATTTATTAGATTATTAGCTATTCTTACTATACTTATTGTTTTGGCTCTTTAGTTATAATTAATTGGTTTTAATTAATAAACAATAAAAAGCTCTCAGTAATTATAATAAAAAATAATAATTACAATATAAAACTCTCACATGTTATAATATTTTTAACAAAAATTAATTCTAACAATTAATTTTAGCCATGTTTCTCAAACACTTCACTAATAGTTTTCATCAGCCGCGGGAAGCTTGGAGGCTCCAGTGGGGTCTAATGCATTGTGGTTCCATTGGCTACAATTTAGGCCTTTAAAATAAATAATAATAAAAAAGAAAAAGTTTCAAAAACAAAAAAGAAAAAACTATTGACGTACTTCCTTAACTTTAGTTGACTTTTTCTTTGAGAAAAAAAAAAAAAGGAAACAAAAGAAAATTTCCTTGTATGAACTATTTTTTTAGAAAAAACCGCCATTTTACAGATTCGTACCAAATTCTGATAAGTAAGGCGGATTGCACTTGTACTTTTGTTCTTAGACATCTCTATCTTATATATTTTCGGTCTCTCTCTATTTTTTTTTTTTTTTTTTTTTGGTTTTATAAAGGAATGCTGCCTCCTAATACCAGAGGCAAACATTTAATCGTTTTAAATAACATTTTTAAAGGGTTAACAAAGAAAAACAAAACATATTGCAAACTTAAATTACACAATTTTATACGTTTGTGCGATGACCCTTTCTTTCTATTATCATATTTCTAGATAACAGGGTCATGTAGAGCAACATGTGATATAGAAAAATTTTAATGAAAAACTAGTTTTCTTCTTCTTCTTCTTCTTCTTTGAGGATTTAAAAACTTGAATTTGAATACACAAGCACAAATGTTTTTTATAAGGTTTATTGTCCCTGGGCAAAAAACATATAGTTGTAAAGAGGTGATACAATAGTGGACTAGCGTAGCGAGGACAACTAACAAAATTACCTGTTCCCATTAATTCCTTGTTAAGTCAGCCTAATCTAGAGTTCACTTTGGGCATTAATTTTTTCTTTTTTAGAAAAAAGAAAAAGAAAAAAAATCCTTCTTCCAATTAAGAACTGCCGGCCTTTATTTAATAATATTCCCTCTTTAGTTCTAGTATTTATTGTGTAGCCACCGCGTTTGTGGTTCCTTTAGTCCTTTTAAGATTCGCAAGTCTTTGATTTGTTTAATCATTGATTTAATCGTGATTGACTGGTAATACTTTTGACTATTTGAGGAGAGAGAAACAAAAAGAAAAAATAATTAACCAAGTAGCCTCCCCTCAAGGGAAAGAAAGGTCGCAGGCCAACATTTGACGATGAATAGAGAATAACTCAATAATGTTGTGTCTAATTCAAACAAAAAAAAAAAAAAGTGGATTTGGCAGTCGTATAATCCGTCATTAAGTGATAATTGGGGAATATTTTTATGTCCAGATCATCAGAAACTTTATTTTTTTTATTTGTATCTTTTGTGTTTCATGACTTGAAATGTACCGATCTAAACATAATAGTGGGAATCAGGATATATAAATTACACTGTGTAAACAAAAATCTGTCGCTTTCGGTAGGGGAAAAAAGGCATGTGAACATCAGATAAAGCCATAAACTTGCATTCTGGATGGTAGAAGCTGATCATATAATTAAGTGGAAAACCACATATTATACCACGCCAATTTCGGTAACCCCTTGTTATGATTATTACTATTACTAGTTGAAGAACCTTTTACATGGGGTTTGGCTATGTGAGTTAAAATTAAAATTTTTTGTTGTTATAATATAAAACTTTTATATACTATAATGTCAAAAAAAATGTATGTTATAGCATAAAGTTCTTATATGTTGTAATGTTTTCAGTCAAAATTGGTTCTAACCAATACTCAAAAACACCTTATTTGTAACGTGTGAAAAATATAAGGTTGTTGCATATTAAATCAGGTGTAAAGTTTAAATCTTTAAACCCTCAACTAAAAAAAAATGTGTAAACATATACCATATTAGCATGTAAGACATAATTTTAACAGTCGGAAATTCATCAGGTTTTATTAAACTTTTTTATTTTATTTACTCATATGATTTTAATTTAATATCACAGTTAAAAATAGTACCTAAATATATTTGATTCCATTATTAAGAATTATGTACGAATGAGGTATTTTCTCTTATTCACATAATTTTCTAATAACAAAATGTTTGCTTAACTTGTCCCTGTTCTCTCTAGATTCTAGGTTTCCTGCGTGTGACTTTTTCCCATAAGAAAGAATGAAGAAAGCATAAGCATAATTATTTACAAACATCAATCATTATCAATTTGAGTCAAGCAATGGAATAGTCGCTTTTTCTTCCTTGTAATACTTTTGCTAGAATAATTTTCTCACTCTTTGTTTTCCCCTCTTATCATATACCATCCTATTTCACAATTATTATAATTATAAACCAATTTTTTTTTACTTTTTATTATATCTGTCTTTATTTTTTCAACAGTAAATGATATTGTTTGTGCATTTTACTTGTATATGTAATTTGTTACGAGATTGCTATGAGAAAAGGCAAGAAACTCATCTTCTTCAAACAATACCAGAGAAAAAGACAAAAGTGAAAGGACAAAGTAGGCAGTAGAATAAGGGGGAAAAAAAGAGCATAGATTACATACAAAAAAAAAAAAAAAAGGAATAAATTTGGGAGGCAATTTTAGACAAAAGAACAAATTTGAGAGCTATATATAACGTCATGTTTGCCTTGCCAATTTTTCTGCAACAATTTCAATTGCTTTCACTTATATTGATTGAAGGTATTGTCGATATCATTTCAAAGGATTTTGGAGCAAACTTTCATCCAATAACACTTGAAAATATTGATTGAAATCTATTAGTGTGTCCACACTTTTTAAGAAAAATTGGAAGTTGTGCCTTCATTCAATAATCAAAACATATAACATATATGCTTTCAGTAAAAACTATCCTCAGTGTTTTTCACACCTGTCCCTACTGACAAAAAATTCTATCTTTGTCACCACCATTAGTGAAGATCGGCCCATCTAACCCACGCACGCCGAAGGGAGAAAATGGCTTGGGTCAAGCGGTTCACTTAGAAAAGCAGGCTGGGAGGTAAGGGAAGGTCTAGTCGGCTCATAAGCCTAGATGATCCTGTTGTCCAGTTGGGACAAGTCAGCTCAAATTTTACATAAGAAAATATAAAAATGAAAATATAATTGGGTTGAGCTAGTCCGGCCTGACCTAGGTCTTTATGTAGGTCGAGCACCATGCCAAAAAGGTAGGCCCCAGACCAGCCTATTTGACCCAACCTAAATTAACAATTCTAATCCAACTAACAAATTAGAATTAAGTTTGAAATATTTTAAAAATCAAAAACCAAAATGAAATTAGCGTTAAAGTTTAAGAACTATTAGTAGGATTAATTAAAAAGAAAAAAGAAAGATCACTAGGCGGCAACTTCATAAGTATTTTAAAAAAATTTTCATAATTTATTTCGTGAACTGGCGTTATTATTTAATTAGGGACCTCTGGTGAGAACCTCTATCAGTAGTACACATTTTCAAACCATTAAATTTAGTCAATATCATTTTTTTTACAAGTCTGACAACTAAAAATTATATATACCTATAGATGGATATATTTTTTAGTTCCCACAAAAAAAAAAATTGTCTACTTAATTAAAAGTAACAAAACTTTTACAAACCCCAAAAAACAAATATCTAATCATAAAACAAGAACGGATCTACGATTTAGCTTTAGTGATTATAACTTTAATGAAAAAAAGATAAACTTCTCATAATGTGGTTAGTAATAAAATTTTTTCACTTGATTTTGCATTATTGTCAGTATTTCCTTCAGAGATTGGTGAATCAATTTTCTTTTAAAATATCTCTCCATAACTGTTTGACATAGAATTTAAAAAAAATTAATACGACTCTAATAAGTTATTGTCTATATCCTTTACCATAAATATATAAGAGAGGAGGAGGAGGAGGAGGAGGATATAAGTGTTATACTTAACACTCTAACAAGAAAAAGAAAAATTCTTATAATATTTAAGTTATAAGTATAAACTTACACACCTTAAAATTGTTGATGCCATTGCGAAATTATTTTAAGGAATAGTCACTCTTTATTAAAACAAGGAGTGGAAAATTTTTTTGAATAAATTAAGTAGAAAAAAAATATGAGATTTAGAATATGAGAATAGAGAAGAATATGGTAGTTTTTTTTTAATTAGAAAGGAATATGAAAAATAAGTTTGACTGCAATCATCACTGTATAAAGTATATAGTGGGTGATTTACCCAAAAAAAAAAAAAAAAGTATATAGTGGGTGAATGAATACGGAAGGGAATTTATTTAAAAATAATAATAAAAGAAAAGTGTAGATAACTAGCTTTTTTTTTTGTCTTTTCTGAATTTTTTATCAAAGTGAATATAGTATACGTATTCTACGGAATATGAGCAGGTTTTTTTTTTTTTTTTTTGAGATGAGATGATAATACATGGAGGTTAGAGGGAATGTTTTAAAAAATAATAAAAAAAAGTCTTTTAAAAAATAATAAAAAATGGAGATGATCTTGAACTAACTATTTTTTTTTCTTTTTTGTATGGTTGAAATAAGGTTTTGGGGATATTCTCAAAAGAAAAAAAGATAAACTTTTGAGGATAAGTATGTTTTAGAAAAAAAAAATCAATAAATAAATAATACAAAATCTTTTCTGGCTCTTTCAAAAAAAAAAAAAAATCTTTCCCACAGATTTGACTAAAAAGTAATTAAAATTTGAAAAAAAAAAACAATTTTAGTAGTGATGTCATCAATCAATATAAACTTTAAAAAGTTCAAAAAAAAAGTGATACATAAGTTTAGAGAATAGGGATGAGTGGGGCACTTGTCAAGATATAAAGAAGATGCACCCATTAAAAATCTAATATATTTATTATATTTTTTTTTTCAGTGGGGACATGTACACATGGATCCGTGCCTGTCATAAAAAAACAAGATGAGTTAGCATCTTTTTTTTTTTTTTAATCCATAGGTGACAGGGATCCAGAGGGACTCATGAAAAGATATAACATTGTTGAGTTGTTGTATAGTCGTTATTCAACAAAACGGTGGGCAAGGCCGTTCCTCTAAGAGAACTGAGTCTAATTAATTAATTTTCAAATCTAAAAACCTAATTTTGAACTAAACAAAAGGATGAGGGGTTTTTGATTTTTAACTAATTTAATAATTAAGACAAAAATAAATAAATAAAAGATTGTAAAACAATTAAAACAAAAACTAGTTATAGGATCCTTTAAGACCATTAAACATTAATTATGTAGATAATCATAAAATTATTTTCAAATTTTTCATTGAAACTACCAACCATAGATAACAACAAGCTCTATCATCCCAATTTTTCCTTACAATTTAGATTTAATAGGACAAGCGCTCTATTAAACCCCTTTTCCATCAAACAAGCTAAGAAGAAGCTCGTTAAATTTAATCTAACAGAAGCATTATTCTGAGAAAGATGGGCTGATCTAAGCAACAAACATGCAAAATTGGGCTCATTTAACCTATGTTGTATTCCACTAGTAATCACATAAACACTTGACCATAATCAATAACCACAATTTGGCACTAAGTATTAGAACAACAAGACAATTACGGACCAAGCATTCTAATCTAGCCATTGACAATTCTCAT
Source organism: Artocarpus hirsutus (assembly GCA_946598075.1). NCBI lineage: Eukaryota > Viridiplantae > Streptophyta > Magnoliopsida > Rosales > Moraceae > Artocarpus > Artocarpus hirsutus. The sequence goes on from CAMOHE010051912.1 coordinate 101,415, forward strand.
GTCATATTTAGTTGTACACCTAAATATAACAAGAAAATAATCATAAACATGAAATTTTTGTGAAACATAAGCAACCTCAAATGTAAAACTAGAAATTATTCATATAATTTCTACATAATCAAGTTAAGATTTAGAATTCACCCATTACCAAAATAAAAACTAGAATAACATAAATATAAAAAGAAAATAGAGAAAGAGTGAGAGAAAAGAATAGATTTGGCGTCGAAAAGCTACCGTCTCCATCGAAGATCTCTCCCATGGCTTATCCTTTTCTTCTTTGCCTTATTCTCTTCAAGAAAACCCAAAAAATTCATACACCACCCCCCCCCCCCGGGACCAAAGTCTATAATAATGCTTATATAGGTAGGATTTATATACAATGAAAAATGGTGATTCTAGGTCCAAAAGTGGCTAAAAAAGCATTAGAGGCATAGCTTGCGTAAGATTTGGCACGGTCGAGCAAGAGTGACTGGTGGCAACCATGTTGGGGGGCACTGGGCGGGTAGGAGCCTGCGTGGGCACTGCCTAGGGCTGTATGGATATGGCATGAGGCTGCAGCGGGTGGAAATGGGGCTGCAGTGCGGAGCTTAAGCTTTGATGTTGTTTTTGTCGTTTCTCAAGTGTTTCAACTGCAATTTGTAATTCACGACTTCTATTAGACTTCAAATTGACTGCTTGATATTTTGAACTCTAAAGATCTTCATTTCTCAACTTCTTTTTATTATTTAATATTAAAATACCTAAAAACACAAAATAAAAATAAAAACAAAAGATTACTCAAAAACTTAGACAATAAATGCAAGGAAAAATAATGCAAAATATGATGAATTATACAATTATCAATACAAACTTTTTTTCGCCCACAGTGGGAATTGTTTTTTTAGAGTATAGTTTAATTTTTAACAGTTTAATCTAAGTGTTTACATTGAAAATTTATACAACATGACACGGAACTGTAAGCAAACAACTAAAATAACAGTTATAGAAAAAAAGGGACGATTCTTATCAGCGAATATCTTCTCCTTTTTTATTTTTTACTAGTTGGGTGCCACATGCTATACACTTGGAAGTAATTTTGTAAGTTTTACCCTGTTAAAGTTTCCATTACCATTTTATTACTTTTTTAGTTTATTTAGTAATAGAAGTCTTATGTAGTTGTTAATATATAACACTATCATTATATATGCTAAAATGAATTGGCAAGACTAAAAATCATTATATAAACTTTATTTAACGACTATTTCCTAAAAACTGTCGTAGTAAGCGAAAAAAATGCAAGGAGTTACGTAGGCAAAGATGAAAACTATCATGGAAATGGCTGTGAGCTACCATGACGGTTTTTAAAAAAGCCATCATGGTATGTCTTACCTACCATAGCTCCCTTAAAACACTTTTTTCTCACCTCGATAGATAGACACAATTCAGAAACTTACTTCTCAAATATGAACATAGGCCCCTCCGAATCAACCGCCGCCATCCCTCTCTACCTCCAGACTTCTGAATCTCATTCCAAATCATAAGTTTTTATTAGAAATTGATAAATTGTTGTTGATTTTGTTATATAATTAATCTAAAATTGATAAATATTTGTTGATTTTGTTGTTTATTCTGTGATTTTTGTATTGTAGATCATGGGTATGATTTATTTGTTTTATAATGGGTATGTGTAATTTATTTTATGATGGGTAATGTTTTTATTTTATGAGTAGAATATACATAGGTGGGTATGTTTATAATTTGTGAAATTAATTTTAATTGAATATTTGCTATTTATTATTTTGATTTAGGACTTGCAAAATGGATAGGAAATGGATGTGAGATTTTTGATTGTCTAAAGAATATGTGAATGGTGTCGAAGAGTTCTTGGATTTTGTCAAAAGTCATGCCAATGGTGATAAAATTCAATGTCCTTGTGTTCAATGTGGAAACCATAAATTGCATCCAATTCCAATTGTTAGAGGACATTTATGTCGAAATGGAATTATAAGTAGTTATAAAATGTGGCATTTTTATAGCGAGTCTAATTTCAATCCAACTTTAGTAAGTAAAGAAAAGGAAGCTATTGTGGTGGATAATATGGATGATCAGGATAATATGGTTGACATGATTAATGATTTGAAAGAACACTTCGTGCACCATCTGAATTTATTTGAGACAATAATGAATGATGCCGAGACACTCGTGTATGAGAGGTGTATCAATTTCATCAAATTGTCCACTTTAGTTGGATTATAGAATTTGAAAGCGTCGGGTGGGTGGTCAAACTCTAGTTCCAAAAAGCTTTTAGAATGTTTAGGAAGGCTTCTACAAGAGGGTAATAAATTACCAACTAGTATGTATGAGCCTAAGAAGACTTTGAGCACTTTGGGAATAGATTATGAGAAAATTCATGCTTTTGAAAATGATTGTGTTCTCTATAGGAAGAAGTATGAGAACAAGAATTATAGTCCTGTTTGTCAACAAGCAAGGTGGAATAAAGGAAAAGAGTCAAAAGACGGTAAGAATGGAGTGCCAATGAAAGTGTTATGACAAATTCTACCGATACCACATTTGAGGCATTTATTCAGAAACCCAGAACGTGCCACGAATTTGACATGGCATCATGACAAACAGATGGACGATGGTATGCTTTGACACCTGGTAAATTCACCACAATGGAAGAATTTTGAAGCTGATCATCCCAATTTTAGTGCATATCCAAGGAATATATATTTCGCTTTGTCAACAGATGGAATGAACCCACATGGTAACATGAGTAGTAGGCATAGCACTTGGCTATACTTGTTAACTACAATCTCCCTCCAAAGATGTGCATGAAGAGAAAGTTTTTAATGTTGTCTTTAGTGATTTCGGGTCCTCACCAACTAGGCAATGACATTGATGTATACTTGGCACCGTTAATCGATGACCAAAAAAAATTGTGGGAAAATAGAGTTGAAGTTAGAGATAATTATCAAGAAGAGACATTCACACTTCATGCAATATTGATATGGACAATTAACGACTTCCCTTTATATGACAATTTATATGGTTATTTGGAGAAGAGTTCTATTGGTTGTCCTATTTGCATGACAGAAATGTCTCACAAAAGGTTAAAAAATGGTAAGAAAAGCATTTTTCTGAGTCATAGAATGGTTACCAAGAGATCATCGTTACCGCAAACAAAAGAAGGCCTTTCATGGTAACAATGAAAAAAGAGACCCTCTTTATTCTTTGACGGATAAACAAATATTTAAAATGGTAACAGATATATGAGTGGTATTCAAGAAGAGAAAGTGAGGTAAGAGCGTGCGGCCGATTGATGGACCATGGAAACAAAGATCAACCTTTTTTTATCTTCCATACTAGAAGACACTTCTTGTTCGTCATTGCTTAGACGTTATACATATTGAGAAAAACGTTTATGAATCCATAGTCGACGCGTTGCTTGACATTCCAAGCAAGACTAAGGATGGTAAAAAAGCTCAGTTAGATCTCATGGAAATAAAGATTAGGCTTAATTTGTTTCCCGAGAAAAGACGAAATTGCACTTACTTACCTCCGGTGAAGCACACGTTTTCAAGAGCAGAAAAGAGAAAGCTTTGTGAATGGCTTGCTTCATTGAAAGTGCCGAACAGGTATTCTTTGAACTTTAAAAAGTTAGTGTCAGTGAAGAATTTGAAACTTATTGGCATGGAAACACATGATTGTCATGTGTTGATGCAACAAATACTACCACTTGCTTTGCGGGAAATTCTAACAAAGGATGTGAGATTTGCAATTACCAAATTGTGTTCATTCTTCAATTCAATATACTCCAAGGTAATTGATCTAGTTATGCTAGATTCACTGCAATCGGATTTGGTGTAAACCTTATGCATGCTTAAAAAGTATTTTCCATTGGCATTTTTTGACAACATGATTCATTTAACAATGCACTTAGTACGTAAAATTAAATTATGCAGACCAGTGTATTTGAGATGGATGTACCCATTTGAAAGATATATTAAGGTTTTAAAAGGCTATGTGAAGAATCGAAATACGCTAGAGGGATGTATTGTAAAAAGTTACATAGCTGAGGAATCGATTGAATTTTGCTCCGAGTGCCTATCTAATGCAAACACAATTGGGGTCCAAAGACTATAAACATTGAGGCTTGGGGACTATCTACTGCCAATCCTTCGTTAGTAAATCGAGATGAGTGGGAGCAAACTTGTCTTTATGTCTTGCACAATGTTAATGAAGTAGAGCCTTTCATTGAGGTGTACATGAACGAATTAAAAAAAGCAAACCCAAAAAAGCAAGAAATGAGAAGTGGTTGCAAGATGAATACAACTAGACCTTTTGGTTCTGGATTAGAGTACACATCTATGGCAAGTGCTCCACATCATAAGATGGAGGCATGTTACAAGACTTGAAGAACCTAGCTAGAGGACCGTTGTTGATAGTTACAAGGTATACGTCATATTCCACAAATGGTTACATTTTCTATACTCGTGAAAGAGATAAGAAGCATTTTGTCCAAAATAGCGATGTGACTCTCCGTACCATGAACAACTTTGGTTTCATTGAAAATATTTGGGAACTTGATTATGGGGGATTACGTATAGCACTTTTTAAGTACAAATGGGCCGACAATAACTATGTTAAGAACAATAATGATGGCATCACAGTGGTTGACTCTAGAAGATTGGGATACAGGAATGATCCCTTCATTATGGCATCACAAGCAATCCAAGTTTTTTATACTACAGATCCCCAAGACATGGAATTGTCTCTAGTTGTCCCGATGAAGCCAAGAGTAGTTATCGACGATGAAGAAGTTGCCGAGGATTGTACAGACATCACATCATTCACAAAGGGATTGCCATCAATTGAAGAGATAAATGATTTTGAAGATGATGCTTCATACTTGCTTCATGAAGATGTGGAAGGGATATGTATTGAGAAACCAATGAAAAAAAGAGAAAAAAAATGAGCATCTACAAACCAATTTATGTTAATTTATTTTAAAATATTACTTTAATTTCGTTCATTTTTCATCTTTTCTTAAGGGTTTGGGATATGTATTTATATTTTTCATATTTCTTTCAATCTAGGCTACTGGATTTTTAACACACAGGCTGGCCACCCTGGGTAAAAGAGAGAAACATATGCAATGACGGTTTTTTATAAACTGTCTTGTAATGACAGATTACACGATGGTTTTATGCATAAACCGCCATGTAATAAAAGCTTCCACGATGGTTTATAAATAAACCATCGTGGAAGGCAGTCTATTTTTAAGTCTTTTTAACAGCATTATAAATGCTGTAAACTAGCTTCGACGACAGTTTATAAACAAACCATCGTAGAAGGCAGTCTTTTTAACAACATTATAAATGCTGTAAAATAGCTTCCATGATGGTTTATAAACAAACCGTCGTGGAAGGCAATCTTTTTTTAAGTCTTTTTATGCTGTACGCAAGCTTACACGACAATTTATAAACAAATCGTCGCGGAAGGAAGTCTTTTTTTAACTCTTTTTAACAGCATTATAAATGTTGTGACAGAGCTTCCACGACAATTTATAAATAAATTGTGATGGAATGTCCTTTTGAATAGATTTTATAGCATTTAAATCAGCTTCCACGACGGTTTATAAATAAACCATCGTGGAAGGCTTTCTTTTTCATTTTTCTTTTTTATAGCATTTAAAATGCTATAAAATAGCTTCCATGACGGTTTATAAATAAACCATCATGGAAGCTACATTTTCCCCCTTTAAATTTGGAAAAGCAAGCCCACCTCCCCATTTTGAATCTGCCTTCTTCTCTCTCTAAAATCGCTCCCCCTCTCTCTCTCAAGATTTTTTTTCACCGTCGTCGCCTCCTCGCCACCGGTAAGCTCCCTCTCCCTCTCTCTCTCCTCTTCCCCCTCCCCCCTGCGCCCTTCCTCTCTCTCCCCTCTTCCCTCTCCCACCGCCCCCTCCTCCCCCACCTGCCCCGCCCCTCCCTCGCCCCACTCGCCCTCTCCTCACCCACCCCCCACCTTGCCCCCACCCCACCCCCTACCTACCCTTGGCCCACTCCCCACTCCCCACCCCCCACCCCACCCCACCCTTGCCCCTTTCCCCTCCTTGCCCTACCCACCACCCACTCTACCCCACCCTCGCCCCCCCTCACCCCCCACGCCCCACCCCACCTGCCCCTTTGGGCCCCCCTCACCCTACCCACCCCCTACCCCGCCCCACCCTCACCCCCCCTTATGGCCCATGCCCCACCCACCCTCGACCCACCCCCCTAACTCCACCCCACCCTGGCCCCCCCTTGCCCCACCCACCCTCGGACCACCCACCCCCCACCTCGCCCCATCCCTACCCCCCCTTGCCCCCCCTCTCCTCACCCACCCCACCCTACCCCACGCCGCCCCACCCTAGCCCCCTTCGCCCCACCCACCCTCCACCTCACCCCTACAAATTTTATATATTTTGTGAATATGTAAAATTATATGAATATGTGATATTGTGTATATGTGAATATGTGTAACATGTGAAATTATGTGAATATGTGTAATATTTGTAATTATGTGAATATGTGAAATTGTGTAATTGAAATTGTAAACTTGTGAATAAGTAAAGATGTGAATATTGTGAATATGTGAAATTGCTGATCGAAATTGTAAACTTGTAAATATGTGAAGATGTGAATATGTGAAATTATGTGAATATGTGAAATTGTGTTCGCGAAATTGTAAATTTGTGAATATTGTGAATATATGAAATTGTGTAATTGAAATTGTAAACTTGTGAATATGTGAAGAGGTGAATATGTGAAATTATGTGAATATGTGAAATTGTGTTCATGAAATTGTAAACTTGTGAATATTTGAAATTGTATAATTGAAATTGTAAACTTGTGAATATATGAAGATGCGAATATGTGAAATTATTTGAATATGTGAAATTATGTAATTAAAATTGTAAACTTGTGAAGATGTGAATATGTGTGATATTGTGAATATATGAAATTATGTAAATATGTGTAATATGTCAACTTAAAATATGTGATTTTTAGTATGTTATTGTATAATATATCAATTTAGAATATGTCAATTTTTGACTGTAAGATAGTAATTTAATATTACTATGTGTGTGTTAGTTTTTCTTACTTTGCACAGATACAATGTCTTGCGAGGTCGATAGTGACCAGTACAAGGACGGGTACAAAGAGTGCACTCCATCTTCATGGCAATATAGCAAGAGAACCCAATGTAGTAAGTCACAAAGGTGAACTGAATTTGATTCAAAAGTAGATTTTGAGCGAAAGGCTACATTGATGAAAAAAGTTCATTGCATGAGAAAGAAAGGTTTAAGAATTGAAGTGACTTTTGATTCGAAAGGCCAAATGAAAGACGCACCCGGCCATGAATTAAGCAATTAGATCAGAGTCCTTAGTCTTGAACACATTCCTATATGGATAAAAGATTAGAGGTCTAAGGATTTGGAACAAGTAAAATATGTGATTTGGAGACAGATTTATGAAGCTTTTACAATAGAGGATTGGTATAGGAAAAAGGCTTTAAAGGTTTGTGGCTAATTAGCAAATGGGTTTAGATCTGACCTCTACATTACCTTCATACAACCATACCTTCATATTCCAGTGGAGGATGAAAATGTATATAAACAGCCTCCTACGGTAGTATACTATTACTCCTCTATAAATGATGACGATTGGGAAGCTTTTGTGAGGTATCGATGTTCTATTGAATTCCAATTGCTATCATTAAACGCAAGAAAAATAAGAGCAAAAAATAAATACTACTCTACAGTTGGCCGAGTCAGATATATAAAGCTCGAACAATCATTGGTATGTTAATATCTTACTCGTATTACATATATCTATTTTTCTATCATTAATATGTTACTAACAGAGCATAACACAGTTAGCTAAGACGGGCGTGCTACCAACACGGGAGGAGTTGTGAGTGAAATCACGTCAAGGTCTCGATGGACGGTTTAAAAATCTAAAAGTAGCAGAAATTGGGAACTTGATTGCAAGTTTATTAAACACGAACCATTAATTTGTAATTTAATACCTGTTGAAGGATCGTACGAATAATATGATTTTGTTGTTAATTTATAAGATGAATACACGATGCAACAAAGTCAAGGGAGCTTCCAATCGGTTGGTAACGATGACATTTTGACAAGGGCACTAGGGAAACTGAAACACTCAGAACGTGTTTGCAGTCAATCGAAGTATGTGAAGCAGTCTCAATACTTCGACTTCTAATCAGGTACTTCGAAATTGAATTCCCAAATGTTGAAGATGCAGATGGAGATTGCAAAACTGCAAGGTCTTGTGACCGAGCTCATTTTCCAAGGACGTGCCAAGCCGATCGATGATCGCATCTCATAACGCAATAGCTCAAGGCAAGTTGTAACCCTCTCAATAATGTAGCAAAAGCTCCAGAAGCTCTAGAAGTCCAATTGTCATCTCCTCGTCAAAGAGCCTAAACAAGGTCAAGAATGTAGGCTTTTTGTTGAGGATAGAATTAATAGTGGATGTGCACTTGTTGCGATTGGGAAGGTGTAGATGGAGAGTCTTCCAACTGATACAGTCCATAGAAGACCATTAAGGGAAGAAAAAATATGCGTTAGCATCACTACCATCAGAGTTAGAACAGTTGAATTGTTTGTTTTAACACTTAAAGCAACAACTATGGATGAAGCCATGGGGAGCTTTGTCACATGGCCGAAGAGGTTAGTTGAAGTTGTTGCAATGACGAAGACAAGTCAAGCGCCTAGCCACGTTCTACAAGATATAAGCGGAAAGAAACGCTAAAAACAGAAAAGCTCTACAAAAGCAAGACATTCACAACCTGAGGTAGAACAAGAATGTAACGCCCCTAAGTGGGGGTTAACAGTTTTTATTAAATAAAATAGAGATTAGAAAATAAATATAAATCATTAAAGTAATTTGCCCGGGACTTAAATAAAAACTCTTAAATTAAAATAAAGACATAAACTAATAAATAAACCACAGTTTAATGTAGCACCTTAGATTTTAATAATATACAACTGTCATCATCATCATTTCAACCCTCAACAAATCTTAATACAGTCACAGAAAATAACAATCGATGCTTACATTATCATGAAGATCATTCATTGCATTCAAAGTAATCCCAACGTAATATAGCTACATAGTTTCTCCAACTATTTTTCTTGTAGCCACCTCACACTTAGTGAGTCCTGAAAAGATAAACATATCAGGGAATGAGTGACAACATGCTCAGTAGGGAAAACCATTACTCGCCTTAAGGTTTTATTCTTACCACATTAAACCTGCATGGTTAGTTAGTTTTCATCATATACCAGATTATGAGATTTATTATGATTATATTCCGTGGATACCATAGTTATTCATTACCAAGTTTCATACATATACATATATACAATATTCAAATTCATCATTATTCTTAGGTATCCACATTACATAAAGTATTACTCAACTTATCGAAACCCAAATGGGCGTGCTTGGCCACCCTCCAAACATTCCGAGGGTATTCCGGTGAGGGGACATCAAGCCCCGAGTCCTCACCAAGTCGATTCCTGTACAGTGCGTTCTGAGACTTTCGACCCAAGGAAGCGTCATCACCTACCCCCTATTTTACCTTTTAGGGTATTCGTGCCCAATGACGTAACCGCCGCCCTTTTCACGTTTCACCATTTTCTCAATATTTAATCATCATTGAAAGAGTCAATCTTCCTAACCATGCTTCTCAATTTATAACAACATATGTTAATTCATTATGTTCCTCGCTAATCAATACAAGGCGAGTTCATGTCATAGTTTCATACGTGATTCTCATAATAGCAGTTCAACATAGATACATATATCTTGTGGTAAAACAATCAATTTAAATTCTATAAAAACCTCACAAAAGATGAGTAATCAAATCCCTACCTTTCAAGCTTCTCAACAATCCTTTAATCTCCGAATTCAATTAACGTAAGCTCCACACACCCTTGATCCTAAGGTGTGCATAAGGACAATTAAAACTAAAGCACAACATGTATCCACATCCATAAATGAATCTATATATTTTAGTCTCTAATAAGATTCATAAATCACTTAGGATAGTCTTAGAAAGGTTGCAAGACAATTAGGGATTAGAAGGTGAACAAAGTTGGGTTCACTATCTACAATTAGCACATGGGTTATTGGGTGGTTTACTTAAGGTAGACGGCTGGTATACTGCCACTGGTAGGTTTACTAGTTTCCAACCCGAGAATTGAAAAATTCATAGAAAATAAAATATAACTCCGATTTAGGCTCACGATAGCTCATTGGAAAGCTTAGGATGTCTACTTTTAAAATATGTAAACCAATTTACAAAATTCATTTTTATCTAATCCCAGAATTTCAAGAAAGGCTACTGCCCATAGA